>JBBPSL010000073.1:0-47663 GCA_038093555.1 Butyriboletus appendiculatus
TGGGGGGGGGGGGGGGGGCAAACAAAAAAAAAAAAAAAAAAAAAAAAAAAAAAAAAAAAAAAAAAAAAAAAAAAAAAAAAAAAAAAAAAAAAAAAAAAAAAAAAAAAAAAAAAAAAAAAAAAAAAAAAAAAAAAAAAAAAAAAAAAAAAAAAAAAAAAAAAAAAAAAAAAAAAAACAGAGTGCTCAAGATAATAGATTCAGTATGAAACAAGACTTGTTAGTAAAATGTCCACCCCTAGTTTTTTTTGAAATCATGTTCAACAAGCTTCAGATTCATTACACCTACTCTATGTTCCAGAAGATAAATAGGTAGTGAAATAACATAAAAGCATCCTTTCTTATTGGAACAATTTCAAAAATCTACAATGGGCTTTTTTCAATCCTTGCTGATTCATTTCCAATTGTGATAAAGGTCTTTTATGGCAATTCTCTGAGCCCAGACATTCTGACTGCTGGCTGTCATTCTGGAGATCTCTATCTCAGTCCATCGAACATTTGGATGATCCAGTTAGTTCAGGGGGTCAGGTGGGATTCCACCCAGGCATTGTTGCTAGAGTTTGATGGGGATGAGCTCTATGCCACTTCCTGCCTGACTCAAGACCTTCAACTAGTGAGCAACAAAGATCAGCATTGCAACACAATTCCCAATATGAGATATGATTTCAGTCTGGAACCTTCAGATGACATCACAGCAGTACCAATTGGAATGCAGTACAGGTGTGTTAGATTTGAACTATGACATATGTGATGAGGAGATTTAATACATGAATAAAAGCAGGCATAGTCTAGCTGCATGACACAAACAGTTGTGGTGGAAAAGCCTTTGGTGGTAAGTGATGTAAATGCCACAATATGTAGGTGCACATGGAATGCACTAATTCATATCCAGGATGTATTGTCAACTGTGTGCATTTGCAGGGCCACACAGGCTGCAGCCACCAATATCAATATCAATACCACCATTACAATTGAACCTCAAAAACAAAAAGCAAAGGCAAAAGCATCCAAATATAACAATCCAGAGGTTCATATCTTCATGTCAGTGATGCAGCTTTGTAGATGACCTCTGGACAGGCATGCAGAGCGATTGACAAGGGAAAACACAAGGCTGATCAGGAGTTGGGAAGGGAGCTTGGTGTAGCAACTGTCCTAGAGCACAAGCATTATAAGAGTAAGTGGTTCATTTTATTGATGTATTCATATCCACTGACATGAATACAAAGCAACACCAACCATGAAACCCCTAGTATCAGGAATGATGTGTTCCAAGAATTCCCTGGTCATAGATTAGATGAACCTGGATATTATGATGTATATCCTGTGGTTCAGCAATGTGATATGTACTGGATGGGTTCTCTGTCTGACAAACTAAATATTGATATATTCACTCAAGAATTGCAAAATGGTTGAATTCATGTCCAAAGCCCCTCAAGCACAGGACATGATGTACAATCCAGATAGACTAATGGTAATCAAGCTGGATTACAACTGCAGTAATGCTGAATTCATGTAGAGAACAGTCTCCAAGATCAAAGTTGATCTATCAAAGGGATGTGCAATGTTGGTTCATGGATGGGAACCAACATCAACCATAGAGTTCACACTGGACACCATCAGCCTTTATTAACCAATGGCAACACAATGAATAGACATACAAGGTATTTCAATCTACTGAATTCTGACCAGTTATTGCATCTGAATCTCTAAACACATCCTACTAGATGTCAACAAACATGCCAAGGAGCAAAGGAAGGAGGTCAAGGCAAATTTGGCCAATATTTATTGCAATATGATGATGAATGATTTTATTTCACTTGCAGAAGATGAGTGCAAATGTCTCAATCTCCTTGATCTTCCAAACGTTCAGCCTGACATTCTGATTTTCCTCAGGTATGTTTGCACTGTATGCATATGATTCTGAGAATACTAATTGATTTCATAGACCACTTTCAAACAATGTGAATGTCAAGTCAGTGATCATGAACACCACATATCTCCCTCAAAAAGGAGAAAACCAGGAAAAGGCCTACTACAGTATTCAAGTGATATCCAGAGACTCTAAGGTTTGTGGTTGGGATCTGATGATGCACAGTAGGTTCATCACATATCCCTATCATGATGCATGTGGCCTTTGCATATACAGTGGCTCAAAAAAGTGTCCCAATATTGAGTGATTTTGAAGAGAGTGGACAATTGTAGGAGAGCAAGAATGAATCAGGTAAAGTGCTTGCAGGATGGATAAATGTACTTGCTCTTGGCATTCAGAAGCCACTTTGGTCATGTGATTTGGTGCAATGGGAGTGAGGTACAATCATTTCAAAATGACATGTCATTGGGACACTTATTTGACCCCAAATTACATTATGGATTTTAGTACTTTGTATGCCCTCCCTTTGCTTGTATCACTACCTCAAGTCTTCTAGGCATACTCTCAATTAGTTTCTGACACTCCTCAACCTCTATCTTCCCCCACTCTGCCTCAATTCTCTCCCAGAGCTCCCAAACTCCTTTTGCTGGTCTTTTATAGCTATTGAGTCTTTTCTTGAGATGTTGCCAAAGGAGCTCAATGGGGTTGAGGTCTGGTGACTGTGCTGGCCAGTCCAGGAGCCTAATCCCTTGAGATTTGAACCAGTTTTGAGCCCTTTTGGAGATGCATTTAGGGTCATTATCCTGTTGAAAGATGGTGCTTTCCTTAGGAATCCCAGAATTCTTCATGCTAGGAAGAGATTGTCCTCTAAAATGGACACATACTGCTCAGCATCCATCCTCCCCTCTACCTCTGCAAGTATCCCCACTCCATTCCAGCCCATGCACCCCCAAACCATCAAGGAACCTCCTCCAAACTTTACTGTTCCCTGGATCTTCTTGTTCTGTAAAGGCTCACCTCCCTTTTTCCACACATACATCGTTCCATCTGACCCAATCCTGTTGATTTTTGTCTCATCTGACCAAATAACTCTGGTCCAGTCCTCCACAGTCCAGTTCTTGTACTTGAGAACAAAGCCCAGCCTTCTCTTTCTATGCTTGGTAGACAAAAGAGGCTTCCACATAGTTTCATGTGAGGTTAAAAGGAATTACGCCCGTGGCTGTGGTTACAATATTATTGTGAGAGAATTGAGCCATTTTGAGCCAGTCTGCACAATCGTTTTGGTTCTTTCCTACGTATGCGTGGAGATATTGTTCGAGATCTCTGTTTACACATTTTGTTTGGCCATCTGTTTGTGGGTGATAGGCTGTGGAAATCTTTTGAGAGATATCAAGGAGTTTACATAGTTCCTTGGTAAAAGCAGATACAAATTGTGGACCACATTTGGAAACAAGTGTAGTTGGTAGTCCATGAATGCACCAAATGTGATCTTGGAATAGTTTGGCTAAGTCCAATGAAGAACAAGTATCGTAAGTGGAAATAAAAACAACTTCTTTTGAAAATCGATCTATGATTATGCAGATTGCCATGAAAGAACATGATTCAGGTAAACCTGTACTGAGAGATTTTCCCATGGATGCTTTGCAGCGGAAAGTGGTATGAGTTTTCCTGCCAGTGCTTTTTGCTTACCCTTCATGAGGGTGCACACTTGGCAGCTGTCTATGTATGTTTTAACATCTTTTGTGACACCTGGCCACAAAAAGTATTGTGTAAGAGTATGAATAGTTTTAGAGTGTCCACCATGACCAGTGATAGGAGAATCATGGCATAATGTTAAAGATGAGTATGTAATTGTTCAGGTATGAAAACTTTGTTTTTGTCATTTTGAAAATGTTCATATCAAAGTGGAAAAGGAAGTCATTTATGACATCAATGCCAAGAGAAAAAGAAATAGATTGCAAGAGCTTATCCATGAAATTAGAAACGAGTGGAAGGGGGCACACGTCATGAATGGTGTATTCATTGATGTACCAATAATCCTGACAAGGGCAGAGATTGCTGTTCTTCTTTTTGACAAAAAAAAAGGGAGAGGCTTGGGGTGAGTTTGAGGGACAGATTTTCCCTGTCTTGAGATGTTCATCAAGGAAATCTTCTGTTGCTTTTTGTTCAGTAGGTGAGAGAGGGTAGAATTTCCCAAATTTTGGGATGAAGGACTCGTTGATGTTGATCTCGTGATTATATGGTCTGGATGGAAGTACACGGTCAGTGGCTTCTTTTGAGAACACTGAGGAGAATTCGGTGTAGGCTGGGGGAAGTGTGGGTTAGGGTTTGGGTTTCTCAGTGGCTTCGGTGAGTTCAGTGGCTATGGTGATTTTTGCAACCTTAGCCACAGGTACTTTGGGGTAACATCCTCTGATGATATGATGAAGAACACGGTTTTCATTCACATTTTTGAAGTACTATTTCTTGTTGGTTTCCTTTTGGAGGAATGCACGGAGATGGTAGCAATTTGTCAAGTTGACATCGACATGCTCTGGGGGAGGGGAGTTCTTGTGTAATGATAGAGGTTTGCTCTGTGTTTCATAGAGTTGAGGGGTTTGGTCAGAGCGAGAGTCAAGAGTGAGTTGTCACATTACCTAGTCAATATGAGGATTATGGGTGTGCAGCCAGGGTTTACCAAGGATGATGTTCTCCTTTGAGCAGGAGATGACATGGAAGGCTATACAAAGTTTGATTCCTTCGATGTCAAGAAATAAATCACAGGTGAACTTGTTTACTCCATTCTTGTTCAAGGACCCATCAGCGTTCTGTGCTTTTAGGGGTGGTGTTAGTTGATTGAGGGTGAGGTGATTTCTTTTTGCGGATTGATAGTCGATGCAGGAGATTTCTGAACTGCTGTTAATAAGGGCGAAGGTTTCAATGGCTTTCTTGTCATGGGCGGAAATGTAAAACAAGAGAGGAATACAAATTCCTTGCAATTCAGATTGTACAGTTACATGAGCAAGAGAAGGGGAGACATGCGTTGCTTGCATTCCCTGAACTAAAAACCCATGGTGATGTTTCCTATCATTTCATCGTCTGACCCCTTAGCGACTTTTTTGATTTTCGTTGTCACCACCTTTACTTTCTTCTCTTTAGGTGTCTTGTTGGAGAAGACAGTATAGGCGGAGGTGATATGGCCTGGTTGATGACATCAGAAGAAAAGCTTTTTCTCGAAGCTTTGTTTGCGTTCTTCTGGCGTCATTTTAGGGACAGAGATTGCGTCAACGTCCATGGTATTGGAGTCTTTGGTTTTCGTCATTGATGGTGTGGAGAAGGGGTGATATGCGAAGGGTTGGCAACTCTGCTTCTTGATCTTGGCAGCTTTGTCCCACTGTGTCTGGAAATGGATTGCTTTCACATACCATTCTTTGATTTTGGTAGGCATGGTGTCCATATCCATGATACATTGCATGAGAGGGGAGGAAATATCAACTGAGTAATATCCAATGAGGATATTTTGATCGGTGATGGCGGCGAGCATTGTAGGACTGGTACAGTCTTAGCTCAGTTGTCTTGGAAGACGAACTAAATTCAAATCTACCTGGTACAGTCTTAGCTAAACGACAATGAGTGAACTGAATTGTATAGAGAGCAATGACAACATACCTCAGTTGTCTTGGGAGACGAACTGAGGTGAACGAGAAAGAATGTCTGAAGGTCAACGAAAAAGGTCATGTGCAAGAGAAGCTGGCGGTCAAGATAACATTGTTGTGGTGACAAGCTGAACAAGGAAACCTAGATAGCAGACAGCAAGAAAGGAATGGCAAAGTCCAACACACCCCCTCAGCAAGACACCACCGACAACGCCATGCGGTGAGCAAGGAACCCCACCTTCGGAAGTGGCTTGGTCACAATGTCGGCAACGTTTTGGCGGGTTGGAGTCCAACTCGGCTGGAAGGACCCTTTTGCAATGTGCTCATGAATGAAATGATACTGCACATCAATGTGCTTGGAGCGGGAGTGATTGCTTGATGTAGTGGAAAGAGTAATCGTGGTGGTGTTATCCACGTGAATGCTGAAAGGAAGAATCACTGTCTGGTCGAGCGAGCAAAGGAATGCAATGATGGCAATCCCCTCCTGGATGCATGTAGCGAGAGCCATGTATTCGGCCTCTGCGGAGGAAAGCGCATGTGTGGTCTGCTTTTTGGATGTGTGCAAGACAGGTCCACCATAAAAGTACCACACATAACCAGTTATGGAGATGCGGTCCTCTGTTGCAGTCGTCCAATCTGAATCACTGAAGGCGTGCGGAGCAAGGTTGACCTGGGAATTCCCAAAGTGGATGCATAGAGACTGTGTGCCTTTCAGGTACCTGACAACACGACGTGCAGCAGTGAAGTGTCGAGGTTGAGGGTGTGTGCATTGCTATGAGAGGCACTGAACAGCAAAAGCAATGTCGGGGTGGCTGCATGTGGATAGGTAAATGAGTTCCCCGACGATTTTCCAATAAGTATGGTCCAGGTCTGGTACATCTGGATAGCTCTCGTCCATGCGCCCAAAAGGGTGATTTGGGTCCATCGGGAGGGACACTGAGTTTGCATCACCTAGTCCGTACTCGGTGCAGAAATAGGTGATGTAGGATTCCTGATGGATCCAAACCTCACGTGTCTGTTGGTGTCGCTCTATTTCGATCCCGAGATACATGGATACTGCCCCCATGTCGCTGATCCCAACCCTGGCACGAACCTTCTCTTTGACCCAGTCTAAGAACTGTCGATTATTGCTTGCGCCGAGTCCGTCGTCAACATGCCAGGCGATGATGCACAGGATTTGTTGCCCATCTGGCAGGGTTGTCTGATAGATGAACACGGCTAGGTCCACCTTTGACTTTTGAAATCCAAGGCCTATGAGTACAAGTGAGAGCAACTCGTACCACTCGAGGGCAGCTTGCTTCAGCCCATACAGGGATGCAAGGACACGGCACACGAGCAGGGTTCCTTCCATGCTGTACTGCTCAAAACCCCTTGGCTGCTTCATGTAAATTTCCTCTTTTAACTTCCCATGCAGGAAAGCATGCTTGGCATTGAAGCAGTCGAGTTCAAGGTCGAGTTTGGCTGCAAGTGCTATGAGAATTTTGATCGATGATTGCCGTGCAACAGGTGCGTATGTTTGGTGAAAGTCAATCCCGGGAATCTGCGAAAAGCCCTGTGCTACCAGCCGTGCTTAACACTTTCCTCCACCCTTTTGATCGTTCATCTTAAACTCAAAAACCCATCTGTTTCCGATTGGCCTGCGACCAGCTGGCGGTTCTATCAATTCCCACACATTCATTTCTTTCATCAGGCCCATCTCGGTCTGCATTGCGACCATCCAATCATCTTTGTCACCTCGCTTCATCGCCTCGTCATAGGTTGCAGGCAGCAATGTCGTGTCATAGTTGGGGTTGGCAGAATTGCGCCACATGTCGCTGCGGATGGATAGGTGAGCTTGCTCTGTGATGATGAAGTTGGCCTGCTGCTCTGGAATTGGCTCGGTCTCATCATCTGATGTGTCACTGAGATCACTGAGCTCACTGAGCTCACTTAAGGTGTCGAGGATCTCTGCCTTAGATGGCAACAGCCCCTCAGTCCCAGTGTGCGGCACGTCTAATCCGCCTGCACAGGATGCAGCGAGACGTTCATTATGAAGCTGCATGTTTTTGGCGTAGTCGGCACCACGCTGAGTGAGATGATGAAGGCGGGAGGAGCAACGAAGAGGAGCAACTGGCGCAGGACTGATGGGAACTGGGGCTAAAGGACTATCATGGGCAGAGGGCAAAACGGGAGATAAGCTTAAAGGTGAGACACATTGTAACTGTGACAGAGGTGGAGATTCTGGAGAAGGCTGCACCTCTGTGCAAGAAGTAGAGCGAGGGGCACGGAGCTGCTTGGAAGAATCGCACAGGCCTGTCACAGAATGCTCGTCAAAGATGACATCACGCAAGTTGAAGAATGAGCCGGACGCCACCTCGCGAAGGTGCCACCCCTTCACCCCATCCGGGTAACCCATGAAAATGGCCTCGCGGGAATGAGGTCCATTCTTCCGACACAGCTCAGGAGGAATGCGAGCGAAGCAACGACTGCCGAAAACCCGCAGATGAGAGACATCGGGCTTGTAGCCATGAAGCACCTCAAAGGGGGTCTTTCCGGATGGAAGAGTGCATGTGGCAGACAGGTTCCAGAGATAGCCCACAAGAAGCACCGCCTCACCAAGGTACCCAGCAGAAAGACGAGCCTGGGAGAGAGCAGCTAATGCGTGGCCTTCAATTGTACGAACTGCATGCTCTGCCTTCCTATTCTGTTGGTGTGCGTAGCTGATTGACTTGCGATGTTCAACCCCATGCTCACGGAGTGACTGCTCAAACTCGGCGCTGACATACTCCCCCCGTTATCGGTTTGCAAGGCATGCACACGGGTGCTGAACTTGGTCTCCCACCACACCTGAATGATTCGCCAGGCAGCGAAGGCCTGATCCCGTGTGGCAAGAAGCTGGACACTGAGAGCATTGGTGAAATCATCCAAGAAAAGAATGAAGTACTGCTTCCCGTGAATTGTGGGGGTAGGGAATGGCCTGCAAACATCGGAATGAACCAACTCAAGAAATCCCATGCTAGGAGGAGAATTGGAGCTGGGATGGGGAGCACGGGGGTGCTTTGCTATAATGCATGATTCACATTGCGACTGTGGGTGGGGAGAGTCAACCTGCAAACCAGAGGTGCAGGAGGAAAGGAGTTTCGATATGTCTCCACCGAGATGAGCGAAGCGGGCATGCCAAAGGTCCCAGGTGCGCTCGGCAGGCACAAATGAGGCAAGGTCGAGTCTGGCTGGCATGGCAAGACATGCCATGTCTGGTCGTTCAAATGCCACATTGAGGTGACAGAGGTTGTTTGTTATGGGAATGCACCCTAGAGACTCCTCCTGAAACAGGAGTTCGCATCTCGCAGGATTCCCCTTGAACTGGACCTCCCAACCCCTATTGACCATGCAGCCAACTGAGAGGAGGTTTGCCATAGCATCAGGGGCATAGAGACAATCATGAAGACGGATACGGACTGTTCTACCCCCGATGGACAGAGCGGCTATGCAATCCCCACGCCTGGTGGTATGCAGAGTGCCATGGTTGGCGGTTTTCATCTTGACACTATCATCGGGAGTGAAGGTCCAGAAAAGGCTCCGGTTGCAGATCAAATGGCTAGTTGTGCCAGAGTCGAGGATAGTGCATGTCTCAGTGGCACCGTCAAGTAGGTGTGACTGCTCGGCATCATGGGCAATTGTAGTGCAAGAGAGATCTCTGAAGTGGTTTGACTTGCATGATGAGATGGTAGAGGCAAGTGCCACAACTGCAGCTGGGGCAGGTGATGTTTGTGAACCCTCAGCAACACTTTGCGCTGCAATTTCTGATCCTTTCTTAGCCTCACGCTCCCTTCCTTTGCTATTCGCACTGTCACATTGCTTATCTCCTTTGTTCTTTTGCCATGGGGCTTGACCCTCCATGCCACCACCCTTCCCATAGCAGTGTTGCCCGTCATGATCAGAGCGCTTCCATGGCACACATGAGGGAGTGTCGCAATAAGTCCCACTCAGATTGTTTTTGGTGCGATGCAGACCGGTCTCAGGATTGATTGATCCCGGTCCCGACTCTGGCTGTCCTGTGGCGTGAGATGGAAAAGACGCATTCACATATTCTGATCCTGGACCCGGTGTCTGCCCCTCATTGAGCATCTGTGTGGCCTTGCTGACAATTGTTGTTGCCGCGTCCTGGAAGGTGTAAGGACAAACAATGGGAGGCGGGGGGAAGAGGAAAGGATTGTTTGAAGTTTCTCGTGTTCTATAAGGGGTGGAGGCATGAACATGAGCATCATGCGGAAGGAATGTTGACCCAAATGGTGCTGCTGGGAGGAACGAGACCGAGTTCTGATACATCAGGGCCTGTAGATTTCTAGCTCAATGGTCTTGCGAATCATTGGCCAGAGCCTTGTTCCAGGTAGGCCCCGAAGAAGTGTGTAGATCACATCAGAGTCCAATGGACGTGCACCCATCCTGCCTAAACGTTCATTCCCGGCTATGTGAGCTGCGACATACTTTTCAGCATCAGCCGCCCCCTTCATGCGCAAGGCTGCAATTTGACCACGGATGGAGAATTGCAACAAGATGTCATTGCGGTCATAGAGATTTGACAGTGTCTGCCAAACTTCACATGCGGTTATGAATATGTCATCCGGGATGAACGATAGGACAGTGGAGCTGACTTTTCAGAGTATGATAGATTTTGCCGCTTCATTGTCCTTGATCCATTCCTTTATGGCCTCACGTTCAAGGCTGGTTGGGGAATCCACAAATCGTGGTGTTGGCATAAGAGAAGCGTAAGTGACATAATTGTCTTTGTCGGTTCTGCTGCTGACGTGGTTATAGACACCTTCTCCAAGCAGAAGATGCTCCGTCTGGCGTCGCCACTCGTAAAAATTCTCCGTCCCAACTAATTCGGGAATGTTGTCAAACTTTCCCATATTGTCCGGGATATTCTCAGTATATGAGGATACATGAGATCTTCCACGTGTTCTATGAGACCGAGATGAAAAGATTTAGACTGTCTTCTGTCCCTAAGTTTATTGCACTCAGTTAGATTAGAGCGCAGGGCTCATAACCTGTAGGACTGGTATAGTCTTAGCTCAGTTGTCTTGGGAGATGAACTAAATTCGTATCTACCTGGTACAGTCTTAGCTAAACGACAATGAGTGAACTGAATTGTATAGAGAACAATGACAACATACCTCAGTTGTCTTGGGAGATGAACTGAGGTGAACGAGAAAGAATGTCTGAAGGTCAACGAAAAAGGTCACGTGCAAGAGAAGCTGGCGGTCAAGATAACGTTGTTGTGGTGACAAGCTGAACAAGGAAACCTAGATAGCAGACAGCAAGAAAGGAATGGCAAAGTCCAACAAGCATCACATAGTTCGGGAACTCAGATGTATACTGAGTGAGTGAAGGGGAGAGAGAACCGTTGACCTGCACCAAACTAGTTTCATGCACAGTCAGAAGCAATATCCCGAATAGAATAACTTCTACCACTTGCAGCAGTTAGAATCTTTCAATACTCTAGGGCCTAATAACCCTTAGTATGACACAGTACCCCTTCAATTTTCAGAATTTTCCATTAAGAAATTCAGGAGATATTAATGTTTTTCTCCAATATATAGCTCTGTTACTATCTATAAATACATGGCTAATGTTGATATCTAACTTTGTAAAATAATATATATATCGTTAAGTGCCAGTAAGAGAAAGTAAACATGTGATCATATCCTACACAGCCCTGCATCACATGACTAGTATTCCATGACATTCCATGAAATTCCACAAGATTCTATAGTGTTCTATGGATCAGTCAGCAAAAGCTTGGCATTCTCTTGGCATTTGTAAGCAGCCAACCCTTCTGATTGGTTAGCCAAGCCCTTGTATTTATCTATAAAAGAAGAGCCCTTCAGGCCACTAAGACAGCATGTTCTACCCTCAAAGATTTACCCTCAAAGGTTATATCTCAATCAGAGAAATTCTCTCAAGGAGAATTATTCTCACCCCACTTGGAGTTCCCCTTACACGCAACCCTCGGAGGACCTTGAGCAGGACCATCTCCATAGTCTGGATTGCTAGTTAGATTGTTAGAAGTAAAGACTTGTAGCCAATGGTGCACAAGTAAAATAGGACACCTTTTGGAAGAAGGCCCTAAACAGGGCAACAAAAGGGAATAGATTCCCAACACTCTAATACTACTAGAACCCAAACATTACTGCTACTCTGCTGACTGCCCACCTAAAGGGATAAGTGACGTACAGCCAAAGGGATACTCTAGGGTCGTTTATATATATAAGTCGAGAAACACTATGAAATGCAAAATAATGTTTATGACTAAGCAGATGGAATACAAAAGAACAATGTGGAACCCTATGGAAGATTGAAAGGCATGAAGGGGTTCTGCATTGCAAATACACATATAAATTGCAAGCAAATCACATTAATGAAGTGGTGGAAGGTGGAAGAACTTTGTGGAACTTTGTGGAAAAGGTGAAAGGGTCCCATGTTAGAAGTACAGTGGTAAGTAAGCATGATGTCATAGAATGGAGTGAAAAGGATAAAAGGTGTTCTAAGAAGGAAACATAATAATCAGCCAATACATCAGGGCTCAGGCCACAGATATGATTTTCTGTTGCTCATGAATGACCAGCTTGAAGCACATCCACAGTGTCATATTCATCCAAGTCAAGAAGTTCCTCTATGTAGTTGGCCAGCTTGCATTTGAATGCAATGCTTATAGTATGTGACACCATTAATTGACAGTCAACTTGCAGCTGATATGAGGAAGGCTAGTTTGTGCCATGATATGGCTGAGGTTGTCTGTGGTGAAAAGCTTGTCATCCTTGATGGATATCAAGCTTCAATAAAGTGTAGTCAAGTCTTGATTGTTTGAATGGCAGATGTGGGTAGCAAGTTCAGCAAATGGCCAAGTGAGCATAAGGGATTAGATAACAAGATTATTGGTGATATCATTTAAAGAATGAGGAATGAATTTGTCTTGACCAGTGAGGGTGCTAGTCTTGCTATAGCAATGAAAAATGATAACATGTTTGCCCATGATGACCAGATTGCATAGCAGTTGATGCTTGGTATCGCAGAACATCATGGATGTAAATTCTATGCCACAACCTGGTGCACCACTCAGTATTTCATTTTGCACCACATTAATAGGTGTGACTGGAATTCTGCAAAATCTCACAGCCATTACAAGAGAGTGCCATGATTTCAAGTCATTTTGCTATTCTTGACAATCCCAAAGGTAAGATGCAGTTTAGCTGTAGATACTTCACTCAAGACATCCTGATTCTTGAAGAAAGTATTGCGTGAATCTGTCAAAAAAGAGTACCCAACACTATGGTTTGCTAGAATATCTGCAACATGATCATAGTTGATCCATATATTAATACCTTTCAAATGTTTCTTCTTTCAAAGGTCTACAATCTCTTCTCCACTTTTTGCAAACATTGCCTGTAGTTGATCCAGGTGAATCTTGTCCCCTCTGTACAAAGCTTGTTACCATCAAGATCAACATATCTAACTGGCTCAGCACTCTGCTTGCATGGTCGGGTGATGGCCAGCAAATTTTTGCCCCATCCAGTGACAACAAAATCAGTGCGTTCAATGTGTCCACCAGGTCCCTACTTGCTGAATTACAGATTTTCCATGATGACTATGAAGTCGTCTGCTCTATAGCTCTAGCTGCCAACAGCAAGTTCATTGCCACTGTTGAGGGGCTCCCCATCCACTGGGTAGGGGTGGTAAGAAATACCCAAGTCCAGAAGCAGCTGGCCATTTTCCCGGTGCATCATATACTCCCAGTCCAGGATGGAATTCTCATGTCAGAGGTTGACTAAAGGATCATTGGCATGGCCTCTGACAGTAACAGTGTTGAGCTTGATGCCTCTAGCATTGGTGATGAAAAAAAAGGAACCAAACATATCAAGGTGGTCAGGACTCTGAGAGATTAGAAATCTCATGTGAGGAACCAAGTTTTTGATTGTGGTCAAATCCAGGGTGAGAGTCCTGGAAGGTTTGAGCTGGCTATTTACAGTGGCCTTCCACTTCCACTCCTCATAGGTAAAGTTGAAATACTCTTGTATTTCCTGAGGAGACATGGCCTTTATCACAGGAAACAAGACTTGGGTGAGCCATATCATTTGCATGGGGGAAGGAATGAGAGTTGCGGATTAACCCGTGTTTGGGTTCTGCTTGCGGTGGGTTCCTCTTGTTTCTTGATCTAGCGGATCTCAATTGTTTTTTCTGTCGTGTTCTGGATGCCCTGGTTGAGACACCTTGAGCTTCATAAGACATGTAGTGATTTGAATTTTAGGCAGGTTGATGCATGTGACCTTCCTTGTGGTCTGTATTGCACTACCTATTCCTTTCAGCTTGTAGCTTTTGGTATTTGTATGCATGCTAAGGTCCCATGGGAGCCGGTCCAAGGTCTGCCACAACTTGAATTACTGGCCTTAGTACTGTTGGGCAGACATTGTGCATGACTGAGCAGCTCTGCCAAGTTTCTTTGTAGATTTAGAAATTGTTTGGCAGAGAGAGATGCTTCATAATCAGAATACATGTGGAGGTAGCCATGACCTTGGAAAAAGAGGATCCATACTGCATTTGATGGGAGTGTGTTGACATTAGGAAAAAAAATGTCGAGAAGGTCTGCAAAGTCCCAGAACTGCTTCTTGTTTTTGGTCAGGCAATGTGAGTTGGATAAGAATTTGACGCTCAAGAGGGTTTCTGCTGTGTAAGAAACAGACCATGATCTCATGGCCTCCTCAAGTGTGGTGCAAGTGGGAGATTCAATATGATTCTGGAATCGGGAAAGCTGGATCACTAATCACATGCTGTTGGTAAATGCAATAAAGAGATTGGAAGCATATTCATCCCATGGCAGAAGGGTATTCCATGACCAAGAGTAAATGATCCATGTAGGATCTTTATCGAGGCAGTGAGTGAGCTCATTCCATGTGGGCCATTCAGTGAGAGGATATTCCACAGTGGGCTCAGTGATCCTAGCTAGTGCTGGTGGATGGTATAGATAGTGGTATGTGACAGAAGAGAAAAAAGCTAATGACATGAATATAAAATAGAGAGAGGAGAAATGATTGAGGAGATCTACAATACTAGTATCTGAAGGAAAAATCAGAGTATTGAGAATACTGTCCTGCCCACACTCTTTTAGCCTAGCTCTTTCTTTGCCAAGTTGGATTCTCCAGTGACCAATCTGTATTGCCATGGCTAATGATAAGGTTGAATGACATATGCAATAAATGAATACATGGAATATGCAACACGTTCACCATGGGAGGAACCAAGCTCCAAGCCCCACTACTTGGCAGTGCACTCCCATTCTTGCTCAAATGTGACGATGGGAATTGTATCCTTTTCCAGTCCTTTCAATTGTGTCACCTTGCTGTTCTGTATTTTCATGAGGACGTAGGCAGCGGGTGTGTGAGATGGACTACTGGTTCTGAAAGCGACATTTGTGTTTCATGCTGGTTCAATATTATTTTGACGATCTCGCCCTGTGCCCCATTAGGATAGTTCAATGTTGAAAACCGCAGTGGTTTTCGTGTCGTTTTGACCGTCATTTTGGAAGTGTCAGGATCACTAGAGACCGTGGCACAACAGACACAACTCAAACACATTGGATACTAGAAAAGAGATTAGATTGCTCGAAATGTTTGCAGGCAATACATCTTGTATTGTGTGGACAAAGTGGAGAAAAATCAAGGACAATCTGCTTTCCCATTCCATAGAACACCTGCTTGCTCTCATCACTTTGAATGACAATGGTGGACATGAAGAGCCACATGGCATCACTGGCTATCTAGCCAAATTTCAATACTGCATTTGCCTGACATGCCAGAAGAAAATCAGGCATTTATCCCTAGTGTCATTGATAGTGATGACAGTGAATCTTGTCCCCTCTATAGAGCAGCTCCTTTCATTCTAATTGATCTGTTCATCAAATGTGAGGCATGCTCATTGTTTGTAATGCCATTGCAGACACTCAATGCTGAAGATATCCAATGCAACTGAAGACAGAGTTTGTGTTTTCTGTAAACCAAGGGAAGAAAGAGTCACAGGCCTTGTTGTCATCACTATCAAATGACACTAGGGATAAATGCCTGATTTTATTCTAGCATGTTAAGCATATGTAGTATTGAAATTTGGCCAGATAGCCAGTGATGTCATGTGGCTCTTCATGTCCACCATTGTCAATCAAAGTGATGAGAGCAAGCAGGTGTTCTGTGGAATAGGAAAGCAGATTGTCCTTGATTTTTCTCCACTTTGTGACAGAATCTAGGAATGGGCAGGAATTGCCCAGAGCTCAGCCGCTGCCTAAGAGGGCAGAAATGACTAGATCATTCACCTAGGAATGGGCAGGAATTGCCCAGAGCTATTGTACATTAGCTACAAGTAAATGATAAAGAAAAAGAGACTCACCTCAGCTGCTGCCTAAGAGGGCGGAAATGACTGAGGTGCATGTCAGTGAGTGGGAACTATATATGGGTGGAGGTATACTTGTATTATGTTATATGTGATGTTGTGTAAACAGGTCTGAAGAAAGTGTGTAATGTATGTTGTAAGTATCGGCTAAGAAATGATGAAAGTCTAAGTGTAATAAAAGCTCATTCCGAGTTCGGAATGAGTGCGGGAAAGTTCCAGAAACTGTTCCGGAGCAGTTCCGAGATGCTAGTCTCGGAACCTGCGGAAGGGTGCAGGAAAGATTCCGGAAGCACCTTCAGAACCAGCAGTTCCGGAATATGGTTCCAGAGTGACACTTCCGGAATCGGAAGTGATGGAACCGGGGTGGTTCGGGACTTGATTATGGACGAATATTGTCACTCCCACTCAAGTATAACCATAGTCCCATGGCTTTAACGAACTTCCAGTGTTGATCCCTAACAAGTGGTTTTGTAAGTATGTCTGCCACCATGTCTCCGGTCGGAACATAGCGAACAACTGCTTCTCCCTTTCCAACAAGGTCATCTCTGACGAAATGGTATTTCCATTGGATGTGCTTGGTTCGTGCTTGGAACTGTGGATCACGGGATAGGATTATAGCAGCTTGATTATCGCAGAATAGTTCAGTCAGCCTCTTCTGTGCATGTCTAATTTCATCAAAGAAGGTCCAGAGCCATGCAAGATACTGTCTGGCATTGCTAAGTCCAATGTATTCTGATTCAGTAGTTGAGAGTGCAACCATGCTTTGTTGTTTGCTGGACCAGGAGATGGCCCCACGATTGCTCATGAAAAGAAAACCGGAAGTGGATCGGGAGTTGTCGGGATCCTGAGACCACCCAGCATCAGTGTATCCATGGAAGTCTAGATCCATTGAGATCTCGGTTCCATCGAATCTGAGTTCCATGTCTTTTGTGGCTTGGATATACCTGAGTGCTCGCTTTGCCGCTTCCCAATGAGCTAGTTTGGGTTTTGCACTGAAGCGACTAAGTGTCCCAACCGTGTATGCAATATCCGGACGTGTTCCGAGCATGAGATACATCAAGAACCCGATGATGGTGAGATAAGAAACTTGACATCCTTCAATGACCATTTCTGGAATGCTATGGTCATCCTCTGGGTCGGTGTCAGAAAGATGGGAATTGTGTGCCATTGGAGTCCATACAGGTTTACAGTTCGACATACCGGTACGGTCCAGGACTGTCCGAGAGTACTGTGATTGGGACAGAGAGATAGTTCGAAGTTCACGATTGTGCTTGATTTCAATTCCCAAGATGTACTTGGCTTCTCCAAGATCCTGCATTTTGAAGCTAGAGGAAAGTTCCTTTTTGACGGAATCCATGAACTTCCGAGAACTGGCAGCTAAGAGTAGGTCATCGACATAGACAACCAGGAAGCAGACCTGTCCATCCTTCCGGTAGACATAGAGGCATGTCTCTGCATCCAAACAAGTGAAGCCAAATTCTCCAAGCTTTTGATCTAGGGTTTTGTTCCAAGTTCGTCCAGCCTGTTTAAGTCCATATAGGAAGCGTCGGAGCTTCCAGCAATATCTGGGTTGGATAGGAAACACAATCTGGAGGTAGCATGTATAAGTCCTCCTCAAGCTCTCCATTCAGGTATGCTGTGGAGACATCCATTTGATCCAACTCTAGGTTGTGTTTTGCAGCCAGGGCAATCAGCGTGCAGACTGAATCAAGATTTGCTACTGGGGCAAAAACCTCCTGATAATCAACTCCTTCCTTCTGGGTGAAACCCCTTGCAACTATCCAAACCTTGTATCTTTCCACATTTCCACTTTGATCTTGTTTAATGTGGAAGACAGGTTTGGAAGTGATGGGTTTGACTCCCTCTGGGACTAGAACAGTTTCATAGACATGATTGGAATTGAGGCTTTGAAGCTCTTCTTCCACTGCCGATTTTCAGAGTTCTGTGTTTGCTCCGGAGTAAGCCTCCTTGAGTGTTCTAGGAAGGGGTTCATTTGAGTTGGAGTTGGCAGAACCAGCAAATATGAAATCCTCCATATTTTCTATGAATGCTGAAAATGCTCCTGGGATATCGGGTTCATTTTCCACATGTTCCACATGTTCTGGTGGTTCTGGGTGTTCCGAATATGATTCTGGTGGTTCTGAATATGGTTCCGGTGGTTCCGGGTATTCTGCTTGTTCCTGCTGTCGATGGACTTGTCTCCTAGCCTCTTCATCCAAAGTACACTGATATTTTTTGTTCTTGTTTGCTGGTCGTCATAGTCAGTTACTTCTATGTACATCAGCTACTTGTTGAGCAGGAGGATGAGCTGGAACAGGTACAGGAATAGGAATAGGAGGAGCTGGAACAGCTGGAGGAACTGGAATGGCAGGAGGAGCTGGAATGGCCAGAATGGCTGGAACTGCCGGAACTGCTGGGAGACAAGGTGCATCCAGATGAAGTTGTTCAAATTGATCTGCAAGCTCTCATATAGCAGGACTTGCTGATCGTGCAGGAATATCTGCTGGAACTGCATCTTCTCCCACTGGTCTGGGATTGGGTGGATGGTGGTCATCATCATCTCCACTATTTTCCTCTGGTTGACGAAGTTGCTCTGGAATCAGACCCTCCCACTGTCCCTCAATAGCGGGGCCATTCCATGGAGCTGACTCGGTTCTGGAGATGGTTCCGGTTTCATCAAAGGTGACATGTCAGCTAGAGATGATGGTTCGACGTTCTATGTCCAAGAGCTTGTATGCTTGTTGTCCATATATGTATCCAATCATGATGCATTTTCTCCCATGTGGTTGGAATTTCCCTCCCTGTTGTTCCTTTGGTGTGTATGCATATGCTGGACATCCGAAAGGCTGGAAGAGAGAGGGGTCGACTTGTTGATTGAAAAAGACTTGGTAAGGTACCTTTCCATCAAGTCCGGAAGTTTTGGAGCAAGCCATTCGACAGGTATTTGCTGATCGAATCCTACATCCACCAGAGCGAGCCAATACATGTATGAATGTGGCGGTGGGAAATCAACATCCCCCTCGAACATGGAGACATGGAGTTGTGTGGTGAGTCTGATTACCTCACAGATGCTCCACCTGTGCTAACCATAGGTAGATTGGAACGTATATGAAGACAAGTTGGGTAGTATCTGGACTGGCGCACAGATGCAATACCTCATAACCGAAGCTGTTGGAACCCTCAAGGTTGCACAATGGGTCCTACAACAGATAACCACCCACTACAACCCACCAATTGTCACTGACCCAGATTGTAAGTCCTCTATTCCTTACACTGTCTTTGTATTATACAATGCTGCCACCCGACCCACAATATATTGGTACAACAACTAGGGCCTGTCCTTCAAATTCACACAGAATTCCATCCATCTCATAAACTGGGCCCGGATCCCACTAAAGCCTCATAATTATGGTTTCCACCTTTGGCTCTCTGCAGATGGCTACACATTCATAGAAAACCTGCAGACGAAAGACCACGAGATGACTGGAGATGGTGGTGACTCATTACATGACATGGGCAAGGTGGAGGGGGGAAGGGAATGAAAAAATAGTGGATGTTGGGTGAGGGGGAAGAGGGGAGAGGGAAAATGCAACGGGAACAGGAACCAAAAGGGGTGGAAGAAGGTGAAACGTAAAGTCTATGCCAAGTAACATTGTATCCCTTGGATGAGCTATAACCATTTGGTACGATCCTCGTCATGATTCGATTACCATGTATGTCCAAGCACAGAGAACGCTGGGGGATAACTGGATATAAATCTCCATGCAAACAAGGTCAATAGCCAACCGTTCGTCAGCGCCAAACCTCCATGTGACTATATCTCAGTTTGGGTATAGGAGTGCACATGTGATTAATAGCTGTTCCACATTGCTTCATCCATTGTCCACACGTCCACAGGGTGGACCATTGTAGAAAGCTTCCATTTTTGGTAATATGGGTTTTGGTGGAATGTTTTAAGCAGTGGCATTGTCACATCGTTTGTGGTCGTGTACAACTTACTTCTCAACAACTATCATTTGCAACACACTACACCCCATCACCATCCACTCCCTTCAAATGCTATGTCCGACATGTACTGGCCCAAGGCTGCCCCAAGCCCACTCCACATCAACTACATTGTACAAATCTGATACGCAATGCATCCAGTGAACCAAGATTACTTCAAAGTGAAGCACACGAACCTCCATGATGGGGTTACAGACCACAGGGTTTACCTCCCCGCATACTACAAGCTGCACTTCGCCAGATTGCTCTAGCGCCTCTCTCTGATCATCACCCTTTACAACGAGTTTGGTACCAGCCGTAAAAAAAAGTACAAGGCCTTTCGCCCAGCCCTCCTCCACCTGATGGTCTTCTTGGATAACGTCATTGAAGCAACAATTCAACCGTCCCTCTCCATCAATATCGACGATCTTCCCGAATGGAATAACCCAAACTTCGACCACTATCTCGCCGCCGAATTCCTGCTTGGCCATCACGAGCCTTCATCGTTGCGTGAGTTCTGGTTGATGGTGCCGACAAACATCGAGCGTATCAGCTTCATGGAATTCGGTACATAAACAGTCCATGGAGCTATGCAAACTAACCGGAATGTTAGATTGGGACCTGTACGATGATCATATCGATCCAGCAATAGCAGGACATAGGTATTTGTATGACATTGACGCTGTGCCAAAGACCCACTGGGACAATCTGTGGCACAAGGTGGAGCAGCATTATATTTGCCCATTGGATTTTGAATTGAGTAAGTGTTCTGTTCTGTCCTATTTTCTAGGTCTGACTTGCATTTCACTTTACACAGTATCGCGCTAGCTGGATGTGGTAATCCAATGTCCTCTCCGATGTGCACGAATCTAACCATTACCATAGGATGGGAAGGATGGAAGTGAGGAGGATGAAGCCAGTGGTGCAGACGATGAGGAAATCAATGGAAGCCACATCGAGGAGGAGGAGGATCAAGGAGAGGAGAATAAGAAGGATGACAACGATGACGAAAATAAGAAGGATGACAATGATGACGAGAATAAGGAGGACAACAACAACAACGAGAATAAGGAGGAGGAGAATAAGAAGGAGAATGATGACGATGATGATGAGAAAGAAGTGCAGAATAGGAAGGACAACAACAACAACGAGGAGAATAAGAAGGAGGACAACAACAACAACAACAACAAGAATAAGGAGAACGACAACAATGATGAGGAGAATAAGAAGGAGAATGACAACAATGATGACGAGAATAAGGAAGAGGAGAACAATGACGACGATGACAAGAAAGGAGTGCAGAATAGGGAGGATGAGTGCAACACGGTGGCCAGAGAAGATGCCAGAGTGGGCAACGATGAGAACAGAGAGAAGGGTTCCGCTGAAGAGGGAAAGGAAATGGCCAAGTGCACCATGGACACCACAGATGTCGACACACAGCCTGCTCCTGAAGGTGTGTTCATCATTTTATTTCTTTTGCCCAACAGCTGCTGACGATCGCATTGCATATATAGCGCAAACCTCACAATCCAATGTTGGCTGTGACAACCCAACACCTCCCCGGCCGAGCCCAAAGTTGATTGGAAAAAGGTGCTGATTGCGATGGGATGATGGCGAGGACACAAAAACCCCAAGTAGAAAGTGCTCAGTAAAAGTGGCAGCACTGCTCCCCCTTATTGTCACATTTGACCCGACCATTTTAAGACATCCGTCCAGCCACGAGTAGTAGCATAGAAGTTTGTGTAACCTGGAAACGAATAGTTGGTTTGATTAGATGCATCCATCTGTATATGGGGGATCGTAACATTACCTCCCATTTATGACGGAAGTTCCGCTGAATGTTCAATCGAGACTCCGATATTCTCTGCAGGGTGAGCCACATATGTTTCCATGGGCGATGTCATCGAGAACGTTGGAAACATCATAGGGGTCGGTGGGGTGGATGATGTCGTCGGGGTCGACATGATGTTCGACAAGCCTGAAGCCCAACAGATGGCGAGAGATTTGCTGAGGGTGTCTGGAAATATGACGTGTGGAATGTAGTGGTAGAACACGTCGAGGGGAGGATGAGCTGGAAGATCGGCGAGCAGAGGATGAAAAGGACGATGTGGACGGTGAAGGTGGGGTGATGCGTCGTCAGAGAGGGCAGTGTGTTTGGGTGTGGCCAGGTGCTCAATGTAGACAGTTGGGGCATTGGTAGAACTGGCAATGAGTATGGATGTGCCCAAGACAGTGGCATTGGTAGCAAGCCTTGTTGTATTGAGGGTGCGCAGTTCCGAGGGGTGATCGTCCTTCATTTCCTGTCCAATGTGCTTCAATGCGTTGTACAAGGCGGAGTTCTTTGGGGTCAAGAGAAGAGGAGGAGGCAGAAGGGACTGAGGACGTGGAGTGATATGTAGTGGGGGTGCGTTTTGCCAGCTCTCGGAGGTAACGGTCCATGTCGTCGAAGAGTTCGATGGCTCCCAACTAATGAAGCATGTTGACCAATGCTGCCTTTAGCTCACTGACTGCCGGACGCATGCCTAGTTGGAGGAGGGTGGTATGCGCGTTGCTGAAGGGTTGGTTGGTCAGGAGTTCCAGCTGGGCGGTTTGTAGGTATGCTTTATAGAGAGAGTGGAGTGGAAAGGCCATATCTAGGTGGGCGCTGATCATCAACGCCATGGGGGGGTTTTCAATGTTTCGTGTGAGACAGGTAACTTCTGCAAGATCCGGGAAGTTGTTCCTGAGTCTATGGGTGTAGATGGGAAGGTCGACGGTGACAATGGGACCAGAGGTGGATGTTAACGATACTGGCATTGGTTGATAAGGAATGACAGGTGAACTGCCAGGAGAAGGTGGTGAAGGAGAAGAAGGGTGAGAGTAGTCGTCAACAAGCGTCGAAGAGAAGGGGATTGATGAAGGGGAGGAGATACTAAGAGAAGGAGAATGGTATTCAGGTAATGACTGTAAAACACCAGAGCTGGAAGAAGAGGTGGTGGGAGAGGGGACGAGAATGGAAATCGAGTCATTGTCTGAGTGGTAGGTGATGGTAAGGGGAATGGTCATGTTTTGTTGGTGGATGTGGAAGAAGATGTGGATGGGGGGAATGCTTTGGGGTAGTGTTTCTTATAGTCAAGAAGAGCGGACTTGGCATTTTTCAAGTTGCGCTCAGTTTCCCACAAGTCTTCTTCTGCAGAGTATCCCTTCCATCTGATCAGGAAGGAACACTTTGATGGTGTTCTGCGATGTCGTAGAATTTTCTCAACTTCGTATTCTTCATCATCTTCGATTAGATCTGGTGGAGGTTTTGGGAAGTGTTTTCCGTAAACGGTGTTTTCTTGGCAGGGGGAGAGAAGGGAAGCATGGAACACAGGGTGGATCTTCCATGTCTTGGGAAGTCGGAGTTTGTAGACGATTGGGGATAGGACTTCTATGACAGTGAAGGGTCCTTCCTGTTTGGGTGCGAACTTTGGGTTGGTGATGTGGCGTTTCAGATTTTGGGCTTCTAGCCACACTTTCTGTCCTTTAGTGAAGGGGGTGAATAAACGATGAGTATGGGCGGCCATGACTTGTTGTGCTAGCTCGTGAGCAGCCAGGACTTTGTCACGGGCAGCTGATAATGCTTTGAAATGGGTTTCCACAGTGGGGATAGACGTTTTGGGGATTGCCATGGGAAAGGCACAGGGTTCATATCCCATGAGGAGATAGAATGGCGATTGGTTTGTGACAGAGTGGGGGTGGTGGTTGTGCACGAATTCTGCATGAGTGATAGAATCAGCCCATGAGGTCGGGTGATTGCCACAGAAGATGCGAAGGTAAGTCTCGACTTCCTGATTGACCCATTCGGTTTCTCCGTTGGATTGAGGGTGGTATGCAATGGAGAGAGATAGGTCGTATTTCAGGAGTTTTCCGAGTTCTTGGGCGAAGGCAGAGGCAAATTGGGGTCCTTGGTCGGAGATGATTTTGTCGTAGAGGCCGAACCATTTGTAGACTTTGTGGAAGAAAAGGGTTGCTATTCCTTCTGCGGTGGCGGTTTTCAAGGTGGGACCAAGAATTACCCCCTTCGTAAGCCCGTGGTCGACCACGACCAAGAGGGAATTGAAGCCAGAGGAGAGAGGGAGGTCCGTGATAAGATTGCACGAGATCTGGCAGAAAGGAAGAGAGGTGGAGGAGCAAATAGGGGTGAGCAGAGGGATGGTGGGATGGGTGTTAGCCTTGCATTGCTGGCAAGATGGGCATCAGGCAACGTAGGCATGGACGTATTGGGTGAGGCCGGGCCACCAGAAATCAGAGGAGACGAGTTGGCGAGTCTTAAGATAGCCGGGGTGACCCGCCGAGTCATGAGCGTGACAGTGCTGGAGGATGGACCGGCAGAGGGAGTCATTAGGTGGGACATACACATAGATGAGAGTGCCATTAGTGTACGACCAGTCCGAAAGGCGAGCGCAAAGGAAGGTGGGGACATCAGCGTCGATGGCTTGGAGATGGTGAAGGACAAGGGGGTCACTGACAGAGGAAGATTGAATGGCAGAGGCCAAGGAGGTGTCGATGAGGGAGATAAAGAGCGAGGAAGGTAACAGAGTGACACCTTCGTTTTCAGGGGTGTCAGAGGGAATAAGATCAGGTCGTCGGGAGAGCGCATCGGGACCGGCAAGGAGATGACCAGGGACGTGGACGATTTTGAGATGAAATTGGCGATGTCAAGGAGCCATCAGGCTTGGCGATGGCTCAGGTTTTGAGGGGCACGGAAGTAGATAAGGTTTTTATGGTCCATGAAAACCTGAATGGGAAAGGGGGATCCATGGAGGTAATATCGCCAAGCTTTGAGGGCTTGGATGGCAGCGAGGAGTTCTTGGTTGTAGATGTCATAATTTCGCTCAGCGGGAGAGAACGAAGCTGAGAGATAGGAGCAAGGGTGCCAGGCTCTGTTTGTGTTGGTCTGAAGGAGGATGGTGCCAGTTGCAAATTTTGAGGCATTGGTTGCAATGGCAAAGGATGCAGTGAAGTTTGGAAGGTGTAGGACCGGTTTGGAGAGGAAGAACATTTTTAAATGTTCGAACACAGTTTGACATGCGGGAGACCAATTCCATGGGTGGTTTAGTTTCGTGAGGTCGATGAGGGGATGTGCGATGGTGGAGTAGTCAGAGATGAACTGCCGATAGAAGTTGGCAAAACTGAGGAAGGAGCATACACCCTTAACGGAGGAAGGAACAGGCTAGTTGGCGATCCCTTCAAGTTTGACTGAGTCCATAGCGATGTGGTTAGGGCATACAATCATTCCAAGGTTCTCCACCTCATCAGCGGCGAAGGTACACTTCTTCAATTTGAGGTGGAGATTGAGTTCAGTTATACGTTGGAGAACCCATTTAGTGCATTCGGTGTGCGTGTCGTCGTCAGGAGAGAAGATGAGGAGGTCGTCCATATAGATGACGAGCCATCCTTCAGCTATCATATCCTGGAAAGAGTCATTCATGAAACATTGGAAAGTGGCAGGGGAGTTGCACAGGCCGAAGAACATCACTGTTGGTTTGAAGAGGCCTTTGTGGGTGACAAATGCTGCTTTCCATTGATGTCCGTCTTTGATATGGACATTGTTGTATCCCCATCAAACATCAAACTTGGTGAAGGTTGTTGCTCCCCAACGTTTATCCATGAGATTGGAGACGAGTGGGAGAGGATATGCATCATGGATAGTGTGTTCGTTAATATATTGGTAATTCTGGCATGGACGAAGATCTCCATTCTTCTTCTTGACAAAGAAGAAGGGAGAGGCTTAGGGAGAGTTTGACGGGAGGATTTTTCCCATCTTGAGATTGTTGTCTAGGAAATCTTCTGTTGCCTTTTGTTCCGTTGGCAAAAGGGGGTAGAATTTTCCGATCTTCAGGATGAAGGATTCATTGACATTGATCTCATGGTCATATGGTCGTGATGGTGGTACATGGTCTGTTGCTTCTTTGGAGAAAACAAATGTGAATGTCAAGTAAGCCGATGGAAGGGTTGGCTTTGGTTTAGCCTTCTCTGCAGCTTCGGCGAGTTCAGTGGCAATGGTGATTTTCGAGACTTTTGCTGCTACGATATATTTGTAACAACCCCGGATGATGCGGTGAAGGACACAGTTTTCATTTGCACAGCGCAAGTACTGTTGTTTGTCTGTTTCTTTTTGTAGAAAACCATGGAGGTGGTAACACGTAGTCAGGTTGACGTCAATGTGCCCAGGCAGGGGAGAGTATGTTGAAGGTAAGGGTTTACTCCTGGTTTTGTAGAGTTCAGCCGATTGGTCGCGATGGGATTCTAGTGTAAGTTGTTGCGTTTCCCAGTCAATTTTCGGGTTGTGGGCACGTAACCAGGGTTGACTGAGGATCAGGTTCTCCTTAGAACAGGAAATGACGTGGAAGGTGGTGCAGAGTTTGACTCCTTGAACATTGAGGAATAAGTCACAAGTGAATTTGATTGTTCTGTTTTTGTTTAACGACCCATCAGCATTTCTGGCTTTCAGGGGCGGTGTGAGTCGGTCGAGGGGAAGATGGTTTCATTTTGCAAATTGATAGTTGATGCAGGAGATTTCTGCACCACTATCGAAGAGGGCAGAAGTTTCAATGGCTTCCTTGTCATGGGTCGGAATGTACAACGAAGTGGGAATTCAGATCCCTTGTGATTCAGATTGTACAGTTACATGAGCAGGAGAAGGGGAGACGTGCGTTGAGTGCGTTCCCCGAGCTAAAAACCCACAGTGGCATTTCCTATTATTTCATTGTCTGATCCTTCGGCAACTTCTTTGATCTTCGTTGTCACGGTCTTCACCTTTCTTTCGCTGGGTTTCTTGTTGGCGAAGACGGTACATGCAGAGGTGATATGACCAGGTTGACAACACCGGAAACAGAGCTTCTTGTCGAAGCATCATTTGCATTCTTCCGGGGTCATCTTTGGGATAGAGATTGCGTCGACGTCCATAGTGTCAGGGTCTTTGGTTTTTGAGGAAGTGGGGGAAGTGGAAAACGAGTGATAGGCAAAGGGTTGGTGATTTCGCTTTTTGATCTCGGCAGCCCATTCCCATTGGGTTTGAAAGTGGATTGTTTTTGCGTACAACTCCTCAATTTTAGCGGGTACAGTGTCCATCCCTATGATTCGTTGCATGAGGGGGGAGAGGATGCTGACTGAGTAATATCCAATGAGGACGTTGTGGTCAGAGATCGCGGCGATCGCTGCCTAGTTTTGGAATTCAAATGTGTACACGGTGAGTGAGGGGGAGAAGGAACTGTCTCGTTTCTTCTCCATTTGTTTGGTGGAGAGCCATGCGATGGCGTTCCCAGTGACATCTTTGTATTTGAAAGTTTTCTCGAATTCTGCGATGAAATCTTTAAAGGATCCAAGAGTGATAACTGTTCTGGCGATTGTGCTTTGTCGGAACGTGGTTGCCCAGGTTAGGGCAGCGCCTTTGGTCAGGTAGGAGAGGGCAAAGGCGATTTTCTTTTTATCCTTGTCATACACTTCAGCATTGACGTAGAGGTAGAATTGGACATTGTTCAGCCATTGGACGGTGGTGTCATAAGACCTGTCGTAATGTTCGGAAGTACCAATACAAAGTTCAGTCTTCTTGATGGAAGACATGGGTGACTAGGGAGGGGGTAGGATTGGGAAGATTCTGGGTTGATATGATGATGGAGGTACTGCTGTTACCAGGGAGGGTGATGGTGGTGAGGGTGTTCGGGGTAGAACTAAACTAGTGGATAGATTATGAGCTAGGCGAAGGGCATTGTCGTGATCTCCTTGGGATGGGAGGTCAAGGTCGGTGTCCAAGGAAGGTTGTTCTTCCTGGTCAGAGGGTTCAATGTCAGTGGGGGTGTCTCAGGATGAGTTCGCCACCAGGCGGTGTTCAGGGTTGGTCGTTGGTGTGAAATGTTGAAGAACTATGTGGCGATAGCCTCGTTGAAGAGTTTAGACCTTTTGTTACAACTGTTTCGGGTGGGACCAGGCATAGGCTCAAAAGGAATCGAGGACTGTCGACAACGTAGTCGATGGACAGAGGATCAAGGGGTTTCCTTGATAAAGGACAACTAGTCCTAAGCGATCATAGAAGTCGCTAGGTCAAAGGGTTGAGAGGGAGCGCCTACTCAAGAGTAAGGCGAGGTCTTGCAGAGGTCCAGAGAGGAGGGTTTAGATTGTGAGAGCAGGTCTAAACTAGGGAAGAGTGTCGACTACTCTGAGTTTATATAGGCTTGGAATAGAAGCCAAAGGAAGGTCATGGAAGGAAGAAGGAAGTCGCAGAACTCTGTGGAAGGAACTTGAAGGAGTTCCATGGTAGAAGTACACGTAAAAGGTACAAGCCAATAGCGTAAGTATCGCATGGGATTGTGGAAAGAAGTTGCGGAATGCTATGGAGATTTGGAGGAAGGCATTCCGCATTAGAAGTACATGTGGCAATAGTGGAATCGTGGTCAAAGAAGGAAAAAGGAAGGGGATCATAACACACGGTGTTCCTCACCACTCCCTCACCATCCTATTCCAAGTGCCATCTGACAAGCCAAGGCTTCATGTCGCCCTATATGCTGAGGCGGTAAACCTAAAATGTGATGCCTCGAAGACAAGTACGTATTAATTGAACATACAGTACCACCAGTCATCCCGATACATAACCTTGTGCTAGATTCGTTGGCTCCAATATCGATACTGAGCTAGGAAGAGGTGTGTGGTACAATGCAAGGCAGAGAATACATGAATCAGGGACCACAAGATGGTCATATGAGGATGTCGACATCCCTCTCACTGCCACCAATGCGCTACTCCTTTGCATCACCATCCCAAAGATCAAGAAACCAGAGCGGGTCTGTGAGCTGCTGACCACCTTCCTGTCAAGCCAGACAAGGATGGTTGTAATCATGTTATCTGGATGAAGGAAGCATTTTAATCGATTCAATGGAAAAGCAGAAGAACCGGTCAATACGATGTGGCCACCGACATTTAGCTTGATCTCAGGAAAGGAGGTTGTAGCATAACGTTGCATCACTACATCGATTCAATTGGCATGTCGTTCTTCATCACATATGATTTTTTCTTCTGTTCTGATACTCCAAATATGCCGAATACAACTGAGCTGCTTTCAAGAATTTCCAAAGCATGCACAAATAACCTTATGAACCATGCTCATGTACTGTTACAGACTGTATTATTTTCCCCTTTATTTCTACTATTTTTCCCAATTTTATACAATGACTTTCGCATTTAGCCCCTATCAATAACCCCTATACCCGAACTCACTAAATACTCAAGTCCCTTCATAGATCTAGATCCACCGACCTCATGGCAGCCTCATGCCATTCCCCTTGACTCATTCCTGGTCTAGATCGCCTCATGTATATACAGGTTTCCACATGTTAGTCCAGATTGCCTCATGCTCGCCTCATGCCCCTATCCATGACTCATCTACCTCATGTACTCCTCATGTATAGCTTCTCTTCCATTCTTTGGCTGTACTGATACACATGTTACCCTCTTATTAGCCTCACACATCACACATGTAGCATAGCATATCGATAGATCTAGTGTACACAAGTGTAAACCCCTATCTAGTATATAAAGGCCCAAGAGCCGCCAGAGGACCTCAGTCTTGTCCTCTTGGTCTTTCCCACTTATTGCTAGTGAGGGCTAGGAGCTACTTGATCATTCATACTTGCCTATTGTTGTGATCAACCTTACTGGTAAGGTCTGGTCGTTTCATGTACATCATCAATGTTCTCTCCAGACCAAATACATGGCACAGAAGCGATATCCAATTGTCACATCATCAGGGTCCATCTTTCAAGTGCGTCGAACATGTGTACCCACACTCTACATGCACTCTGTGGCCCATCAGTGCACATAACCATTCTGCCGTTATCATTTACATCTTGTGGCTTTTCTACTTCACACCGTTTTGTATCATAAATCCTTGCCATCCAATCCAAACTATGTAGGCACAACTAGGGCCTATGCTACAAATTCCGACAGGATTCCTTTCAGGTTGCAAGCTGAAAATTGAGGCATCACCCCCATATTCAAAGGAAAGTACCGACTGTACATTAAATACACCAAATATATGCCAAACATTGGTCAAACATGTAGAACCTATGTTTGGCACATGTTTGGCGCTTCTGCACAGCCATTATGTTGAAAGTGGTAGCCCCCGAGCATATGTTCGATGTGGCTCTCAGGTTAGCCCAGATGGCATGTTCAATGCATGTTGATGCCCACTGTGTTGCATCACCATGGAAAAAGAGATCCAAAAGATGACTGCTCCTTAACATCTTGCACATGTATATTTGAACGATATGGATATGGTGGCATTAATAAGAATATAGGACTGTTTGTCTATGCTGCTTGCCATCAGAGTACATAAAATGTACGGACAATGTATCAAGCATACGACCGGTGTAGCGAGTGAGATTACTAAAGGTTCACTATATATGGGGGATTGTCCCCTGGTGCGAAACCCTTCCACTCAGTTAAGCGAAATTATGTTGCAGCATGTATTTGGCATGTTTTGTCTGATTTGGTTGTTGCTGATCTCCGATACTCGGCTATTCGCCATGTGTATTTCCGGAATTCCGTTATGGGGTCATTCTTGGGAATTTACATTGAATGACCATGTACTATTGGTAAGTACATGTAAGAGAGTACAGGTCAGTCGAGGGACATATGTGTGCATATGAGCACAGCTCTCATTCCACTTGTCTCGGATTATAGTATACTTGCAGTGTGTGCTGATTTCGTCTCGTGTGTTCCTTGGTTATATAGTAGTGCTGAATACACAGAGTACAAAGTACACAGTATAACTCAGGCGCTACCAATATGCCAGGCAGCTCGTTACCATAGGTATATACTGTTGGAATAACTAGAGTGTTCTAAATATTGTGCTTCTCCTACCCCATCTTGTCTGTGTATCATGAGAAGTACTCAGACATGGGGCGTGGTAAGAGGCAGCACCGTGTCAACAGATCTTCTTTTCTCTTCAGGGGATGGGTGGTGTGTTATGTTGAAGTGTTCGACCCATGATCAAGTTTATCGCCAGTGAGAGGTTTGTCGAGGGTGTGGTCATTTGATGGGTGCCATCACCTGGGGTTTCTGGATCAAACCTAACCTTGGAACTGTTCATCGCTCGAAATTTATAATCAAATTACATTGCCTAATTCTCCTGCCCACGCCACTCTACTAACAGGTCACCATTATAGAACTCCTCCAAACGATCTGAAGGAACCATTCTCATGTGGAAGCCTCGTCCCTCACCTCCACAATGATTCATACCTGGGCAGAATACATATCCAGCTCCTCTACCTTCCCAATCGCCTCCAGGATATGCATGATCTTCACCTGACAGGAAGCCCTGTCATGCAACTCCACATTGATCTTCTCCTCCACATATATCGCGAAGCGCATGCATGCAAGGCTCCCATAATGCAGAGCGTCCCAAATGAGCATCCCAAATAAAACGCCTTTCCATGTGTACTCTTTTTCTACATCAAAGATGCTGCCATGTGTCAACATATCATGTCATGCACACCACACCCATCACGAACCTGGCATATCTGTTGTGTTGAAAATATCCCAGGGTGTCCTATGGTAATAAATGTTTGGTGGGTGAATTTGGGTGCGATAGGTAGTACTAGTCAATTTATAAGATGGTGTTGTGCTAGCATTTTACCCTATCTGTGCCTAAAGTATGATAATGAGGAAATGGGGTAATTGCATTACTCAGAGCCAGTTAGTTATTTAGTGACATTATTATGTCTGCTCCCTGGTGGAGCGTCATATGGGATGGATCTCAATTGCTTGGCTGTATTAGCGGTTCCAGCAATTCCCATTGAGGTTTGGTGGGATAACTCACTTTTAATCTGCTTTTGGACTCTATAGAGAATGTAATATTTCAAAGGCAAGGTTGTTGAGGAACATGAGACTCTGGTGTTCCTCAGACTACCAGCCAGTAGAATCAAACCTGCTTTTGTTGAGGAAATCTGTGAATCTGACCATGCAATTGTTCATCATTCAGGGTAGACCAAAGGATATCTTGTATGATGAGATAAGTGATGTAGATACCATGTGGCATCAGACAAGTGACTCACTACCATGACCATCACCTTGGCAAATGCAAGGTTTAGACTGATGGTGCCAACCACAGAGAGAATGAGGACTCAAGCACCAGCCTTATGAGTGGAGGACCTGAACTTGTTTAGAACAGAGTTATGGATGTTGTGAGAGGTCTTGTCATGGAGTTCGATGATTTGGATGCCATACAGAGCTAAGATCTAGAAAGTGTGAGAAAAGCAGGAATAAAGAATAGATGAACTGGATATAAGTTACATCATGAATGGCCACATTAGGAGAAGGAAAGACAGAGAAGATGACAATACAATCACATTCAGAATGGTGGACTTCATTGACTTTGTGAGAGTCATCTACCTGGAGTAATTGGCCATCCTCGAGTGCCTTGAGAGGTAGGGCAATGTCTTCGTTGAGAATGGCAAACTATTCCAGCAAGTATGTCAAGTTTGGTGGATGTGATGTTTTGCCACTTGGCCAGGGATTCAAAAATTCAACTTGATTTTCCCTACATCATGAGTGCACTTCTTGACCAGAATGTATGGCGCATCGTTTTGGCCTCATTGAGTCACATTTGGCTCTGCAATCTCTTGCCTGTGCCTAGTTCAAATCCTTGGTCATGTCATCCCATTTGGATTTCATGGCAATGATGAACACAGACTGTGAGTGAGGGGCATAAGCAGCAGTGTCCTTGTTGAGCTTGGGCCTCATTCAATGATCATGGTGAGATACATATTTGTGGCTGGAGAGGGTGGTTTAGACATGTGTGGTATATGTGGGTATGTTTTCCAGTTCATCCTCAATATTTCAAATGATGTCCATAATATGGCTGATGCATCATCTTGAAGGGCCTGCAAAAACATGAGTTCAGATGATAATGCAAGTGGATGATTGGATCACTAATGACTTAAACTCTTGGTGAAAATGTTGTTCCACCAGCCCCTCTGACTGCTGAGCTTGCCAACATAAGGAAATAAATCAAATGACTCTCACTTGAGTGGGATATGAGAGGGGGGGTTTTCATATAGGGATGGGAGCTACAAAGCTAATTCTACACTGTCTTCCTCGTCTTCATCTCCATCGCTCTCCAACGAGATCTCCAGTTCCACATCTGGTTGGGTGCTTTCATTGGGGGATGCATAGAGGTCCTGGTTACTGTCAAAGGCAAACTACTCCCAAGAGGCAGGGGCATCACGATCGGTCCACTTGACACAGAAGACATAGTCGGAATCCTCAGGGATGAAGGTGGAGACTAAGGGGGTGGATGAAGCCAGCATGTGGCACATGAAGGTGGGACAGGGATGGTTATAAACAATCAAGTGGTGGTTGATGAGGTGGGTTGGGAATGTAAGTTCAGCGGAGGTGGTGGTTGCGAGGGGGAGGGTAGGGGGGGATGCCAGTTTCTGGGTGAGTTTGGTGACCTGAGAACATAAATGGATGACTTCTGCCCAGAGATTCTCAAGTTCCGTGGGGGAGTTGGGGAGTGTGGACGGCTGTGCAGGGCGCTGGGATTTGGGATCAGCTGCTCTCTTGGGGGCTGACATGGCATTTTTTTGGGGGTTAGGGGGCAGCTGTATAGTGGGGCGTCCACTTGAAGCTTTGCGGGCAGCCAGTTGTCGGCAGAAGTGGATGAGCATATTGCTGTGATAGATGCAAAGAAGTGGGGGTGGGACACACGCATCAGAGTCGAGGGAGGAGGGGGCTAGGTGTGCCTTGAATGAGTGAAACTGGTCCACTGTCCAATGCACCACACAGTGGATGGTGCAGGGATGTGTGTCTGCACACTTGTGTTTAGCAGAGGTTGGATTGGGGTTCCGCTGAGTCCACTGATTATGCAAGTTCACTGCAGATGATGATGAATGGATAGCTGGAGATTTTCCCTCCTGGCCCTACCATTTGTTGTTGGCTATCACCATGAAATCGCATGAGTGGATATGTACAAATGAAGGGATTCACTATAGATACATTTACATTTTTACACTTTTGTGAAGACTAACTATATGAGAGTCAGTAATATGGAGTTGTGGACACAATTCAACAGGCAAATATACCAGCAATTAAATGGCCTAGCAATGGATGTCACTGACTCACCGGACCTTGCTAATTTGTATGGCTGGTTCTACAAAACACATGATGGTATACTTGACAATCCTTGCATTGCCTACTATGGACATTGTCTATACAAGCTCCCCTCAGGCAGTGCTAGACATAATGCAGCATAAAGTTACAATTGACCACTGTGTCATTATGTGGGAAGTATGCAGTGCTGAGCCATTGTTGGATATGCTGCTCTATGTGGAGACATGATTCTAGGATATATGTGATCTTGGCTTTACAAAGCTGAGTGTAAGGAATTCAGCATTGAATTTCCCCCCAAAACTGGTTGAATACAGCCCATATGATGTAGATCTGAAGCCCCACTTTTTGCTGAAAAGTGTGTGGGCTAATGGGAGTTATGCTGGGATCCTGGATCTCCAGTATATCGATATCCTGGACTGCCAAATAATCATATCACAGAAACACACTATGCAACTATTTGAACTAACAAATCTTTGCAAAAAGATTGTGTTGAAACAACACACTGATAAGAACACAGGAGAAACAGATTCCATCTCTCCCATAGACCAGCCTAGCAGTAGTCCTACCGTCCACCTCAGCCCATTTTACCATCAAAGTGGCACCACTTACACTCCAGAAAAGTGATTGACATAGAATGCAACAACCAAGATGTACAATGGATCAGATGGCTGAGACACTTTTATGAGTGTCCAAAGCTTAGTTGACATGGCAACCACTTGAAACGAAATGGCTGTAGACTCAGATGGGGTCACTTTATGTTAGGATTGAACTTGGACCTCGGCTACAGCAACAGGGGGAGCCTATGTAGGTGTGATACTGAAAGTTACCAAAAGTACAGTCTGGCTGTCCAAACAGTCGCCATCTTGGGAATGAACAAGTTATTTGATGTTGCAAGGTGTCCTCTCCTGCCGGGAGTGACTGGACCCTGTTTGCAGGTACTGGTGAAAAACTAGGTCCCTTCTCCAATGAACAGAAGAGATTCAAGTTTGGGATTCGGGTCAGATGCAAATAAATATGCTAGCTCCTATTTCAGAACTTCTCTCATCTTCATTGCTTCTGGAGATTGTAACATATAACTCAGAATAGCATTTGTATGAAGCTTCCACAGGACTTGATGTGAATAAAGTGTGGATGGAAGATGAAAAAGCGTGATTTGTTTGAGCAAGTTGCTCTACCAAACCATGGAATGACAGAAGGCTGAGGAGAAGAAGAACAAGGACTGGAGGGTTCAGAATATGGAGGTTTCGTGCAGAGGTCATCATTAAGGTAATATAGAAAGCAGATACTACAGAAGAGGAGGTGGAGATCTGAAGGGAGAAGGATGCGTCATATACAGTTGATCTACCACTGTTTCAAAATATGTGGTTGGAGTGTGTCTTTGAAACAGAGACACATAAAGTGTTGTCATTCATTCTGTGTGCAGGAAATGGTCACAGGAAAAAGGGTCAGCAATGGATACAATTTCAGCAAATCGGCAAGGTGGTGCATATAACGCTCAGGTAGCCACTCAGGCAGCAATAGAGAACTCTAGCAGTGACATTGTACTTGGATAACTACTTGGGTAGCAACACAGGTCTCAGATAATGCCAATCTAGACTCAGGGTCAATATTTCCACTGGCACTACTAATGCTAGATGTGATATGGTTTCAGGGCTACCTCTGCTCACTCAAATCCATTGATCAGGTACTGTAAATGGACAGATAGTATATATATTTTGGTATGGAGGAAGCTGGTGCTATTGCAGGATGTCAATTTGGTGGAGGATTTTGTTTGGAATGTAAGTCAGACTACTTTGTCTAGGAATGGGCAACAGCTAACTATGACCAAGGGAAAGGGTGGATTGTCATGTTTGATGAAAGAGCACCTTTTGGATGAGGGATCAGACCTAGGAACAAACACTTGTGGTGGTGCATATACAGTATGTCAAGGAGGCTAAGAGGGTTAGAACAGGCCACACCAAGATTCAAAAGGCAATGTATGAGCTGCAGGTCAGTGCTTCATCAAGCTAGTCTTGTATACTGGATTTTCACTGTAAATCTGGGGAGGGTTTAATAGTTGTTCTCAATGATTTTGTCAAGGGTATCAGTTCTGATATTATGTCAGATGTATGGACATACTTTCAACCATCATGTTGGGCATTGCAGCACTAGTGGAGCAGCAGATGAGCATCCAAGGTGGAAGTATCCTCTAAAACTATACCAGGCCAGTAATGCTAGATGCCACAAACGAAACCAGTGAGTGGCTTGGCACCAAGCATTCCATTCCCTGCTGATTGTGATTCTTCAAACCCCAATTAAATATGGTGGAATATATGGTATTATTGGAAATGGTAGGGATTTAGTTGCAGCATGGAATATCTTTGAGAAATGACATTAGAGCTGATACATTACAGTGAAAGGGAAAACTGTGTGACTACTTCTATTGTATGACCTGTGTGTGATGAACAAGGCCAAGACAGCTTCATGTAGAGGTGGTTAGTAAAATTGTGCTGTGTCTACCTGTCCATCTGAATGCTTAGGTCTAGCAGTCCATGGAAATAGCGACCCAAAGGTGTGATGCAAGCTGAGTATGGTTTCTTCTGTACATGATAATGGCATCAGTATGGAAAAGTGACATTGAGTGCCTCCAAAATTATTTTTACATCATATGCCAATGTGGCCTTCCACCTTGCAAGAATGTCCAAATGAATCTAGCTTAGCTTTTGAAAGAAAGTCAATCCATTGACAACCTAAGGGTGGATTGAGATTAGGTAAAATCAACTCTTTGACAGACTGCAGAGATGTTCTTGATCTAGAAGTGGAACCTTGGAAGGCTGGATTCCAATCTTCAGACTGCTCCCACAATGTACTAGGTTTCAAGGGAACCTTTGAGTCGATGGAGGGAGCTACACCTGGAGATGGGAGGCATATTCCAAGTTCATATGTCTTGCCAGTGCTTGTTGCCAATGGCTTTCGCACAGCGATTGGGGTGGCATGGTATGATGCAATGAACACCTGCCTCATCTGTTTCTCGGAGCAGCAGGCTCACACACAGCCTGTGCAAGATGTCAGCGATGGGCAGAGGAACTAGCAGGGTTGTCTGGAATGACTCATGTAAGGAAATCATCCATGCCCCACCTGCACGAACGGATTCTGTACATCTTAGTGTATTTCCTTTGACAGGTGAGAGCTCTGAAAATGGACCCTGCTTTCACACATGGTGAGTACTGCTCTTCCACCAGAGTCTTGAAAGGGCAAATAACAATGAATATGCCATTGATGTCCAGCAAGGAAGTACAAGATCACTTTTGTCCTCGTTCATAATTACCAACAAAGCATCCATCTGCTCTTCTCCTGGGCCATTTATTCTTATCCTCACAAATTGAACCCTGCATGCCATGCATGCTAAAATACAGAATAGGATCTGCGGTATCAGACAAGGGATTACATATGGACTGAATCAGCATGCCTATGCGCCTGCACACCCGCTTCTGTGGCATCTCCGTTTCGTCCTCTAGATCTAAGATGAAACTGAAGGCATCACTACTAGACAAAGTCAGCAAAGACCTAAAAACCTCTCTGTCACAAGTTCCTTCACAATCGCTGCATCAGTAACTGCTTGTTCAATGCCATGGCAGCTTCACTTGGTATTTCCACTCTGTGCGAGGACCCTCAGCACCATCAGCTTGCTGGCATTCCTGTTCAACAATATCTGCCCATGTTCGAAGAGTGTCTCAAGTGTGGCTTTGGGGCCTAGCAGAATACCACTGAGCTTGCCAGCTGTATACTTTGCCTTGGGAGCCAAGGCCTCTCCACAGATCGTCCTGCTAGCCTCAGGCACACATCAGGCAAGTGATCTGCCCCCCAGTCACCCTTAACAGCACTGGAGGTTCATAAAAGCAAACCCACCCTTTTGTTACCTTGGATACTTTGTCCATGAATCCGCTTGTTGAGACAACCACTGTCTTGGGGGGACAAAACCTATATGATATCTTGGCACAGAAGTGCCACTTTTTCTAGCTGCTTGTAAACTTGGTGATGCAATAAAGTTCTCAATTGTTCGATAACTGTGGTTGCAATCACAAGCTTGTGCTGGCCACTATAGTTTTCTACAGCCTGGCAAATGAATATATTCAGACCATGGTGGAACCATATTCCTGTACTCTGGTCGATACTCAATACCCTGGACAAGGGTCACTCAACCATGTGCCCAGTTTAGGTTGCGTCACATGGATCAGCCCGAAGTTGTATCACTAATTTGCCTGCAACCCCAACTCACTGCTCCCATTCAATGGCACTGACTGGCTCCTCAAAGATCTGCACCTGAAGATTTAGACTGTGAGTGTGCTGCATAATGCTTGGTCACTCAGTCCCTCCTGTTCATCAAAGCCAGGCACTTTGGCCGTAGTTGAAAGCAATTGGTCTGACATATATCTCTAATGGCCCATTCTTGCCTATATATAACCTAGTGGCCATGGCCTGCCTGTCAGCCTGACCCAATATTATTTATTACTTAGTGCCTGATCACATCCACACCTGTGCATTTGACTGTTCATTTTGCCTGAGCTTAGTGCTAACTATGATTACATGGGAGCTTCCAAGAGGGAAGTTTGCAGGGGGAAGTCGCCAGGTCCACAAGGACAACACATGCTTCACTGTGGAGTCAAACTGGTGGAGTGGGATGCATGTAAGTTGGCTGATTGGAAATCACACTGAGTTAAAATGCTAACTGCTGTTCGCAAGCACGCCTCATGCATACCTTGGGATTTGTTCTCGTTGTTCTCGCTGGACAGGTGACAGAGACTTTCGAGGATGTTTTGCTCAAAAGCAACATCCAAATTCGAACAATGTGGAGGAGATGCACACGAGGGGCCGTTTCCACAACATGGTCACTGGTAGTTCCCTAAAATATACCAAGACACACTCAATGAGGCAAGGGAGAGCAAAGCCATGTTTAGATTAGCTGGCTTCCAAAACGAGAGGCATTTGATCCTGACTACTTGCCACAGAAGCCTTGAAGATCTTTTTCCCTAATGTGCACATATGGATACTATGAGGTTGAGTTGTCAAAGCTACACAGCACTTCCCCATGCTTGAGTCACAGCCTGGTCATCTCCCCTCGGGGGTTACAGTCCTAATTCCTTCAGCTCTGATCATTCAGGCCAGGAATTTAAAGCTGTTTGCTGCCTGGCATGGAGTACAGCAATGGCAGGGACTTTAGACGAGGGACACCCAAATGAGCGTGAGCAAAGTGGTGGTTGTTGTAATTATCAAGCCCTGTGCTATATAGCTGTAAGGTCGCTAAGTATTTTGAGCCAGCCTGCACTGCTCCTTCTGAGGCTGGGTTTCTCGAGTGGACCTGTATAGAATGTGTAAGCGAAATGGAAGAAAACTTGTGTGAGATGTAGGAAAAGGATGTGTGACTGACAGATGAGGTAGTTTTTGGAAGATGTGCATCCTCCAGTGTTTGATGAAGATGATGTTCATTGTGGGGACCCTGAGTCAGATGATGTGCAAGGTAAGATGCTCATGAGATCGTGCAGTACATCGGCTACTGTGGAGGGAAGATGAGAACGAGGCATACACAGGTTTCAACAGGATGAGATGGTGTGTCTTATGCTTATGGTTGGTTGAGCTTTCGCCACTTTTGCTGCTTGGGACACCTCCCAGGCAAGCCACATGACCTGTGCTCGGCAGCACAATGACTAGTTTGCTGCGCTGATGATGCTGCAGGTTTGCATTACATGTGAGTTAAAAATCCACAGCCCCATAGGTTCCTGTGTGATGGTTAGGTAGTATTAGCACCTTGGAAACCAGGCAGGACCTGGGATGCAGCTCTGTAATCTCATTTTTTTCTTATCAACAGTGCAATCACTTACACCATCCCATTCCACAGATAGTATCTCACACAAGAAAAAGGCAATGCGGGATTCTCATTCATGGCATGCCAGAGCGGGCCTTCCAGAACAATTTCCTCCCCCCCCCTTGCATGACTCTGTGTGGGGCTACTGGCTAACATCCAGGTAGGTTGTTGAGTTCATTATGCAAGGTTCCAGTAGCCTACATATGTTGCTCTCATTAATAGCTGACCACATGCAATGGTATGACACTCACTTCAATGACTTGGAGCATGATGCAGGACCCAAAACCCCATGACTTGAAACCTGCGGCCCATCTGATTATGAGGTGAGGGCCATATGGGTTTTTGCAAGCAACACCAACTGACTCTCCCAAGTCGGCTGCAATACCAGGGCCAGATGGGGACATTTTGTTTTTCTGAGCACTGTTCTGTTTGCAGTGAGGCATGAGCGGCACAACAGAACTTTGGCTTTGGCCCTGCAGGGGGCACATGGCATATTCTCTCTTTCCTTCATGCCACATGTGGATCCCTTCTGCTATGGCTTGTGCATCTCAGAGCTGAGCTCTATTTCTTTGTTTGCCCTCCCTTCACACCCTAAGTTGATGATGCCCAATCATCTCCACTGCGTCACATTCTCCCAGGTTCCAGAGAATTCTAGATGTAACAACTAATCCTGGTAGGAACAGACATAGACTTAATGGGAAGTTTGATTGAGTAGGTCAAACTTGGAGTAAGTACATCAGAGAGAAACTACAGTTTAAGTATTGCGAGCCCATGAATCATATGGAAGTGATAGCACAAAAAGAAGGAGAAGGCATGAGAACAGTATTTGGCTGAGCAGGATTTGAACAGCTCAGCATATGATAGATAGTCTGATGAAGAGTTGGCATAAATGAGAGGTCAACAATGATGAAGGGAAAAGAGTGAGCATAGGGAGATGATTGATTGCATCAAAGAAATAGAAGAGCTAAGAATAAAATATAATGCTAGGTCTCTGCCAGTTGATCTGCAAGATGGTCTTTTCCCACCCACCATCCTCACAGCTCAAGAGCCCTAGGACTGTCTGGAGCTGGACAGCACTCTGCACTGCCACCTGCTTCCCCTCTCTGAAATCTCTCATTCCAGTGGCCCTCAGATGACTCCATGTTGTATCTACCATTCATACAATCCATTGTTGCACTTCCTTTCTCTCTCATCCTCCATAAATCCCCAAGTGATAGCCAAAGAGAGAGATACAATGGCTAAAGTGGCAACTGACAGAGGGCACAAGGTTTGGGATCATTGTCACTTTGGCTAACCTGAGGACCAGAGTATAAGTAAGCACACCTACTTCAGGAGTCAGGAGGAAATCCATTTATGGAGAGCATCACATGAAATGCCTACAAGGGTTTATAAACATGAGTACTCTGGGATTTTGCAAATGGGACAGGGGACTGCCAAGAGCCTTTTGAATATAATATGGAATCCATTCCTGCACTGCACAGAAGTGACTCAAAGCATGATTCCCACTTGCTTAACAGTCCACAAATGCGGAGACAGCTTCAATTTAGGCTGCTACAATTGCATGCACTACTTTATGTCCCACCCCAACTGTCCCATCCATGCATGTCAACTCAACCTGAATTCCCCTTGCACAGCAGCAGGCCTTCTCAATTACTTGTGTATGCCCTTCATTCTCCTTTACACTTCTCTCCACCCTGTTCCTCCAGGAGTGCTTCATATACCTACTGGAGAAGTGTACCTCCATGTATCTGCAATCCTGGAAGGTGGTTGATGAGGTGAACAATGTCGAGGGAGGTAGCAAATAGTTCTACAATTTCCATATGGGAGAACCAGCCATATATGTGTATATTAATCTTGGTATACATAACAAAGTCCTGGATGCTCCTCCAATATATGGCGAAGTGGCAGTGTTGCAGGGGCAGTTTTTGATTGGAGCAATGCCAGTGTGGTCAGGACATTTGTCCTCGGACATTGTGAGCATAAACATTTTCTTCTCTCAGCAGGCCCCACATAGGTTGCCAACACTCTCAATGTCCAAGAACTCTGCGATGAATGTGAGGGTTTGTTTGGAGGCTAAGAATGCCAGAGTGGAAGGGAGATACTGTTAGAAGAAGGTTTTGCAGGGTGCTTGCAGACAATGGGATTTGGCTATGATAGATTTTCAGCTAAGACAACTCTATTTTGGTGTTATGAACACAAGGATGCTAAATGGGTTTATGAATAAGCAAGGGAGAGACATGGATGAAGAATTAGAGTCCATCACCAAGCACCACAAAACACAAGATTGACTGGCTTCATACTGGTTTAATCATGAAGGATCCTTCTTTTTCTTGGACATTCTCAAGCTCTATTCTACTGACAAGATGATATTGGACAAGGTAATCATGGATGTCAATATCTCTCATTCTTTTCTTAATTTCCAACATGGATGATCATATCTGTTGAACCAATGGCAAAGTTAATCATCAATCAATGAGAGCTTGCCATCAAAGGTGAAAAATATATCCAACCTTGGACAATGTACATGGCAGCCCTTTTTAATACCATGAAGGGCAACGAAGAGGCCACAGACAAGGTAAGGATGTGTGCAAGTATAATCTACACTTGTGCACAGTTTGCTAATGACATTGGTTCAGATGTGGTCTTTGCTAGTGGAACACCACAGAGCTCTCATAACGCCAATGACATGATGGTGGAGAAACATGACACTAGGTCTGGCCAAAACAGACTCTGTCAAGAAATCCAAAAAGGTGAATGATTATGTTGGAACAATCATCAAAAACTATGGCCAAAACGTAAAGGAACATCGCCATCTCAAACGTGATTATACTTGTCCCCTTCCAGACACATCCAGAGGGCAGTTCTAGTTCTCTGATCCAGATCAGCAAGAGTACATTACAGACATCTGGCAGATGCTCTACATCACAATGTTGAAATGGTTGGAGATGGGCACAATAAAGAAAACGGAAATTTTCATCAAACAAACGATGCCATTCAGTATTGTGAAAACCAATTGTGAGCTGCTGCTCATCACAAGTGAAGGTTGGGCTTTCAGGATGAAACTGGGGGCAATTGTGAAAAATGCAGGTGACAAGATGGTATGGTGGGACAGCTTCACTACATGTTTCACCAACATCAAATGACTGGATCAAGAGGATATGTTGAAAATAATCAAGGGCAAAAGCAAAGGAAACCTGGTTGTGCACATGCGCTGTATACTGTAGATGAGCTTTGTGACCAGAATATGAAAGTGATCAAAAGCATAGTGGAGCTGGTCATGGTAGAAAATCTTGGTTTTCTATCCAAATCACTCACTTCAGCCCAAACCCTTGCATGAACTATGCAAAGCAAGTCACTCTCCATATGCACAAGTATATCCTATTCAATCTTACTCGAGTTTGATGCTGATGAGCTCTATACCACCCCATGTGCAACAAATGGCCTGAGGCTAGTGGCCGACGAGAAGGACCATAATGCAGCGCTGCTCATCATCAGACACGAGCTTTCTCTCGGCCCGTCGGACAACATGACAATGGCACTGATGTGACGGATAAATGTGGCAATTGATTATGAGAGCACGAATATCCAGGTATGTTATATTGGAGCATGGCACTGCCAGCCAATCTTATAATAACTATACCAGGAACTGTCTACCGATACATCGGCCATGGCAAATGCGACACACATAGTAGCAGGTCCCTTGGTGAGTGAAGCCTTATACATCATGGTCAGTGATGGGTGTACCATAAAATGCGATGTTACGTACAGGATGCATCACAACGCCTCTGTGCACGCAAGGAGACACTCCCCAACAGGTCTACCGTGACCTCCAGAGCACCGAAGCCAAAGACTAAGGGAAAGACGGTAAAGATCCCGGAGGCACCCCAGGTACATGTCTATGCCTTAGTGATGAGGGCTCAAGCATGACCTCAGAAACAGGCATCAAGGATGATCAACAAGGGAAAGTGAAAGGCCGACGAGGAACCAGGACCCTCAATGCAAAGAGGTAAACAATCGGTAGCAGGTCATGATGCATGTGTCCCAGATCTTGGTGTGTGGATGGGAATTGACACCAAACTTCGACTTCGATCTGGACTCTATCCGGATGTACCAACCATTGGTAACACCGGCCATTGTTGTGCAAGGTATGTAGATAATAATGTTTGCACCGAATTGCCACGCTAACACTCTTATGTTGTATTGTAGATGCCATCTGATGTGCAGAGGAGCAGAAGAAAGGTGGCAAGGGCTGTCTCAACAACATATATCGCGACCTTACGATAGAAATGTTCGTCGCTGCGGAAGACAACAAAGATGAATGCCTGAATCTGCTGGACCTCCCCAATGTCCAGCCGGACGTCCCAATATTCATAAGGTAACTCATACATGTGTTCCATTTCACATCCAGCCAACTAAAAGTATTTTTCAGACCACTTTCAGACAACGTCAATGTGAGGTCCGCAACTATGAACGACTGTTACCTCCCTAAGAAGGGGGTAAATCAGGGCAAGAGCTTGCACGGCGTACAGATGATCTCTGGCGACTCCAAGAAAGTCAGAGGCTGGGACCTCATGACACATGGGGGGTTCCTCACCTACCTGCACCATGACGCATACAGCCTGGCGACATACATGACGGTCCAGTCTGGAAAGAAGATATGGGGGTACCTCAACACAGCAGAAAGTTCTACTGCAAGCCGTGAGTCACTCATCGCCGAGTGGGATAAGATACACATGGGAACAATGAGCATGAAGGTCCCTGATGCCTCCTTGGGCACTGTGGTGCTTGGACGGGGTGATACATTGTAAGCACATCAGAACTTTGGTTCCTGCCTTGAGGCACCTACCTGACAACCCTCATCCACAGGATCCAGCCACCTGGCAGTAATCCACATGGTTTACACACCTGAGAATGGGTTGACCTCAGGGGGCCATTTTCTTTCATATTCTACTATGCACCTAATGGAGCTTTCGAACATATTCAATTGCTCTAATGACCCTGGAGAAGTGGGCATTGGTAGCACTATGGTGGCGACAAATGCTACACATCCATCACTTGATCGGTACATCACATGGATGGTTCTAGGCCTTCCAGTCCTCATACAGGAGATGGAACATACGTTGCATGTATGTTGACATGTTCCAAACTGACGACTGATTACAGGAGTGTTCTACAGAAGGTCATTGATCGGCTTGCTCACTCTACTGGAAAGGGCAATGGGATATATCACGGAAGAGACCATGGAGGTCATGACAACCCTCACAAAAGTAGACATGATGTCACATGAAATCGCGGGAGAGCGGGAGGCAGCGTTGAAGATTGCTATGAAGATAAGGAAGGAATTAGGAATTACGGACGGAGCCAAGGAGTTGGGGTCTGGCAGGTGGTGGAACCCTGGCCCTGTATGTGACATCAAGGGGGCGTTGGCCGAGTTTGTACCTACTTTGTAGATGCCCGAAGGAATTGTGTATGTCGCGGAAAACGTTTGCACCATAGGGGCCATGCGAGACATGATGTAAGGAATAGGGTTGGTGGTAAGATGGATGATAGCCATTTTGTCGGAGGAACACCCCATCTGGAGAGCCAGCATAGGTTAGTTGCAAATCAAAAACACATTTCTGATCCCATGTGTCACGAATGATAAGTACACCCATCGGAACCTAATACCCTTTGGCGAGGTTCTTATAAGTGTTTGGTATGCGTTGCACATCCACATAGCCCTTCTCCTACCACCTTGTTGACAGGATGCATGTCATAGGGTGCTGAACAGAAGTTGAACATTGTGAAACATATGTTCAGTGCATGTTTGGCGGCTCAAAACACGGGCAGTGATGATGGGTCACATGAGGATCGCCTCAATACCATGTGGGCATTATGGTGAGAGTGTATGTAAGGCATATAGGGACTCGGTAAAGTACATGTAATGATGCCATTGCTGCACTCAATTACAGCAAGCAATATAAAAAATCGGTTATGGGATGGGTGTTAGTTCCTTACCTGTGTACTGCCCCACCAAATCTTTTTGGTCATCCTGAGAACTCATGCAGAAGTCTGGCATACAGTATATGCTGTACAACAAGCTCATCAGTCATGGTCATTCGTCAGTAGCATTATGTCACATGAGCCAAATGAAAACTCCAGTCGGCACCACATGATGAAATGCGGTGCAAAGTGCAGTCGGCACACTCACAGCAGCTCAGAGGCAATATCAGATATGGCTTCAGTACTGTCACTAATTGACACTTGGTGAAGATTCAGCATGACAACCAGCATTTGATGATCTCATTGTTTTGGCTTCAAATGAGCTCGTTCCAGTTTACAATACTTTACAATATTGTATGTAAGTGATATCTATGGGTGGAGGATGAAATGGATGCATAGAATCTTTAATGTGGACACTGATGAACTTGTTGTGTACCATAGTACCAATGTCATGGTGGCTGGCAGTCCGATGGGTCACAATGCTTACATGGCAATGAGACAATGACAATGTTACCCAACATCGAGGCCCATGTTTCATGCGTGCCAGATGTGCGCCGAACATATGTTCGAATATATTAGACTTGTGTTTGACGTTTCCCAGTAGTGGTGATGGGCGTACTCACGTCAACTTGCATACACACTTGTGGATACACACCTCATAGACCTTCATGGCATGATGGCTGTTCTTTCTTGTATCCTCAATCAGTCTGCATCATGTGGTTGACAGTTATGGAGAAGATATCATTAGGTTTCAGTGACCCTCAATGTGGTGATGTAATTGGTACCTGATTAGATAACACATTGTTTTCGGAGTTGTTCATTTTGGGTTGTTTGTTGTTGTCCTGATGCTGTGTCATTTGTGGACCTTTTATACATTATCCTTCCTTATCAATGTCTCCTAATCTCAATGCACACCCTACAACCCTCAGTTCCACCAACCCTTTCACAATGGCAACCATATACTACCCTGACACTACTCTGACCAAACAGATACTCCGACGCCTTCTTTGGACGCACCAGAATGTCTGGATTTATGCAGACTCACTGCTTGTTGACGTCACAATTGATGGGTTAGTTGTGCTCACCCTTCCAGATTCGTATGGTATCCACCTCCAGTGCTTCGTCTGGAGGGAGGAGATACTCTGGTTGGTCCTCTCTAATGCGAAGGACCTCAAGCTGGATGCCGACATCGAGGACAACATCACTATGCTTATGTGGTACATGGACAACATGTTCAAGCGCATGACGAGAGAGTCTAGGTTGGCGACAAAGGAGGGAGCTACCTATCGCAGCAAGTTGTTCGACAACTATCTGTTGATTGAATACCATGTCCGCCGGCATGAGCCCATCAAGGTACAAGCGTGGCGGCGGGAGGTAGATCTCCCTCTTGAGCATGGCGATGTTGATGCATGTGGTGAGTGTGACACCCTCGTGAATCTCCAAACTTCACTGACTGTAGGTAGATTGGAATGCGTACAAAGAAGAGATGGGTGGGATCTGGACAGGCGCACGCATGCAGTATATCATGTACACTACAGTTGGGACTCTCCAGGTTGCACAACGCGTCCTCCACCACATCACCATCCTTTACAACCCACCAATAGTGACTGACCCTGATTGTAAGTGTCTTCCATTGACTCCCTGTATGGTGATGCCAATAGATTTTAGTCGGCTATGTTGCAAACCATATTATTTTCCCTTTTATTTCTACTATTTTTCCCGATTTTATACAATGACTTTCGCATTTAGCCCCTATCAATAACCCCTATACCCGAACTCACTAAATACTCAAGTCCCTTCAGAGATCTAG
>JBBPSL010000074.1:0-14009 GCA_038093555.1 Butyriboletus appendiculatus
CGACATTCCCATTGTGCTAATAATCTTCACAGGAAATCACACCCCTCATCTACACCCCAACCGTCGGAGATGCTTGCCTGCAATATTCACAGAATTTCAGGAGGCCCGAAGGCCTTGTACGTAACAGTCCATGGGAACTTGTCTTTCTACTAAGCATGCGACAGTTTGTTTCCATCAAAGACAAAGGCAAGATTGGAACTATCCTCCGCAATTGGCCGGCTATAAATGAAGCACGCATCAGCGTCGTGACGGATGGAAAGTCCGTCCCAGCACGTCCAAATCCGGTAGAGCTGAACGATCCCTATAGGCTCCCGCATCCTTGGTCTGGGTGACCTTGGATTGAATGGAATGCCCATCGCGATCGGCAAACTGTCATTGTATGTGGCCGGCGCTGGGTAACTATTTCCTCAATTTATCTACTGGATTTCTTACACTAACGATACTCCAGGATCCGCCCTTCCTCTACGCTCCCAATCACTCTCGATCTAGGGACCAACAACCAAACCTTCCTCGACGATCCACTATACTTGGGTCTCCGCCAAAGGCGTGCTTCGGAGGCCGACTATGACGAGTTCATGGAAGAATTCATGACCGAAATATCTCGTGTGTATCCCAAACTTTTGGTCCAATTTGAGGTGGGTACCATATGCACGTCCCAATGGACTATCCTCGGACAGATGGCACTGATGCCGAACATGGCAGGATTTCTCCACAAATCATGCCTTCTCTTTCCTCTCCCGCTTCAGGCACCGTTTCCCGCTATTCAACGACGACATTCAAGGCACAGGTGCAGTCGTGTTGGCGGGGTTCCTCTCAGCCGCACGCCTTTCCCCTCTTCAGCCTCGTGAACATCGTATTCTCTTCTTCGGGGCCGGTTCCGCTGGTATTGGGGTTGCTGCGCAATTGCTTAGCTTCTTTACCCTCAATGGCATGAGCAAGGAAGAAGCTCGTAGCCACATCTGGCTCGTCGACTCCAAGGGCCTCATCTACGACGGTCGCGACCATGTCGCAGAATATAAGAAAGGTAGGTCATTAAGCTAGCCTGGGACAACATATCCAACTTACAGTCTTTCTCGCACTTGTCAGTCTTTTCCAGAAAAGATTACTCAGGTCCACCTATGACAGACCTACTCGAAATAGTCCGCCATGTGAAGCCCACGGCGCTCATGGGTCTCTCGACCATTAAGGGCGCTTTCTCCGAGGCCGTCATTCGCCGTATGGCCTCACAGACCCCTCGGCCAATCATCTTCCCTCTTTCGAACCCCGTGCAGCTTTCGGAATGCACTTTCTCCGAGGCCCTCCGGGCTAGCGGCGGTAGTGTCCTGTTTGCTTCCGGCTCACCTTTCCCCACGGAGAACTTTGGTGGGAGGATGTGGGAGCCCGGTCAGGGAAACAACATGTACATTTTCCCGGGTATGTCATTTTCTGCGTTGTGTGTATTCGAGCGATGCCTAATAGATGCATGGACTAGGCCTTGGGCTGGGCTCGGTCCTCTCTCGCGCGTCATCCGTGACGGACAGCATGGTGGAAGCATCGGCGATTGGGCTTGCGAACTCGCTCTCCTACGACGAGCGTGCGTTGGAGCTCATATACCCTCGCATCGAGCGTATCCGCGAGGTCAGTGCACACATTGCAGTTCGCGTCATTCGCGCTGCACAAGCAGCGGTCAGTAGCCAGTCCAGTGCAAGACCTAACACCCACAAACTGATCATCATGTCCAGGATGTCGACCGTTCGTCGGACCTCAGGAAACTGACAGACGAAGAGCTGGTTGAATTTGTTCGAAAGAAGATGTGGAATCCTCAGTGAAGGAGAAACGCTTATTCGAATAAATTCCCCCATGCTCGTTTTTTTCGGGTTCATAAATTGTTGGTTTCTGTGACGTATGTACAACGGGTTATGTGGCAACATTTAATATACTTGGCTCTCTAGGTTCCTGCCAACTTCTTTAGTACTGAAAACTCTTTACGACCAGTCGCTTTGCACAGGGAGTGGAAACGAGAGTTGGAGTTCGCCAAGAGGGTCGCTGGGCGATCAAACTCTACGATGCGACCTTCATCGAGGAGCAAAACCTGCAAATACCGGTTAATTGGACGGAAAACTCGGTCTACGGATGACTTACCCGATCGTAATCAATGACGGTACGAAGCCGATGTGCAATAGTGAGTATCGTGCTAGAGGCAAATTCACTGGCACCGACTGTTTAGTCGCAACCGAGTCAAAAGACAGAAAACGAACTCACTGTCGGATAGTTTTGCTGATGAGCTCGTCGGTCGCATAATCGACGCTTGCGGTAGCCTAAACGGTCATATATATCAAATCATGATAGGCTCTTGCATGCCAACCGAAACACCTACCTCGTCCATGACCAGCACCTTGGAACGTTTCAGGATCGCTCTCGCCATGCAAAGAAGTTGCTTTTCGCTGAGTTTTGCCGAACATGAGCTACGAGGGCGGTGGATTCTGGAACCGATGAACACGCACCCAGTAGAAAAGTTATCACCACCTTCGGACACAGAGAAATCGAGGTTCCGGAAAACGTTGACGTTGATCGTCTCTGGTGTCTCTTCAGGAACGTCTTCAGAAGGTATCAAATGCACGCGACGAAGGGCTTCAAACTTTTGAGAGATATATTCAGCCTCTGCCGCTAAATAAGACTGTAGTGTCACCCACAATGTCTGCGTCTTCGTATTCATCGAAAACATCCATCGCGGATCGCAATGTTCCACTCAAAATCGTAGGGTCCTCTGCACGCAAGGTTAACGTCTATTCAATGCGGATTAAAATGCCATGCGCTCACGAGGAATAATTGTGATCTTGCTCCGCAAGTCAGTCAAACCAATCTGTGAAATGTCGACGCCATCAATGACAATTTTTCCTTCCGTCGCCTCCACGAATCTGAAGAACGAGAGTGCGAGTGTACTCTTTCCGGAGCCGGTCCTGCCTAGTATACCAATCTACATTCCACGGAATTAGTAAGAAGCGTGCTGGTCGTCGTCCATAACGTTATCGTACTTTTTCACCAGGTTGTACTTCAAAGTTCAGATGATGTAGTACGTTGGGAAGTTCAGGCTTGAGGCAGAATTTCGTCACTATTTTCTGGCGAAGAAAGACAGACGCACGGCATATCGGATGACCAGGTCCTCGCATTTGATGTGGCCACTCTTTGGCCAAGACGCATCAGGCCGGGGCTCTACGAACTCGGGTGGTTCACGTTTGACCTCAGAGTATTCCTTGACACGCTCCAGAGCCACCTTGGCTAAAATCAATGCATGTCTTCAAGACAAGGAACTGCAGTACTGACCATGGATTGTTCAAGTGCGACGAAGCGACGCACCAAGAACAAGAGCTACAGCGGATGGCATGATCAGTCACAACTGCAGACGGCCTCAGAAATTTGACGCACGTTGTGAGTTATGCTGGAAGCAAAAGACAGGGCAAATCCGGCTAACGCTGCAGATATGCTCGGATAAAACACTGCAACTGCACCAGTCAAGCCGACAACAAGACTCGAGAGCAAGTTGAATCGCATCGAAAGCCAGCGATTTACTTGAGAAATTTGTCAACAATTCTGGTCGTTATCTAAATCTACCAGCACCCACCTCCCCACATCCAGTAATATGGGTTTGCGTTCTAAGCGTAGAATAAATGTAATCAGTCATCGAATGCAGTCATCGACGAGTCACTAGTCACTCACGGTATCGACGCAACGGATCATATCACGCAAGAACTTCGACGACGCCCCAAAGGAACGTAAGATCGCAACACCGGCAATTGTCTCTCCATACATCGAGTACAATGGCGACCGGGTCACGGAATCTTGAAATTGTCGGATTAGATGTGAGATTCGAATAAAGGCGTGAAGCCCCTACCAAGACGTCTCATATCTCGAGCTGTCTGGCCGTACACCTTGGCCACTGGGGGGCCCATCAGTATGACTGACCGTCAGGACACTAGGATTCCTCACCATTATAGTAGAGATAGCTGAGGACTAAAGCCGCAAGAATGAAAGGGAGGCCGCCGACGATGCTAATTGTGATGATGATGGTCAACGCTGCCAAACCATAAACAATGCTACGTCCAAAGTTGTCAGACATAGAGCTGTCAATTCCTAAAGGGGAACGGATGAAATAAGTATTCCAGAGTATTAAAAACTGTCATACCCTCAAAATCTTTCCCAAATCGGTTCAAAAGACGGCCACGGGACACGGTATCATGGAAGCGGATGTTGGCGAATAGAATAGTTTCCAGCAACCCTGTCGTCCGCGTGAGTAAAGGTTAAGACAATCGGGTTGACATTCTTACTCTTGTAAAGAATGGTCGATGCATTGATAGAACCAGAGTCTAAGCGCAATCCAGTTGGCATTGGAGAATGGTCACCGATAAACACAACTTACAAAGGATGTAGAATCGGAACACGTTCAAGAAGAGCCCTGCGGAGACGTATTAATTGGCGGCGGCCCGTATATCCCTGTACTTACCAAAGATTGTAACCTGTAACTTGAGTCAGAAAACGCTTTAGCACGAACTATAAACATCATACCGCAGCATAGATAGCGATGTAATACACCGGCCCGTTGCGCTCGGCTTCGGCAAGATCAGCTCCAGACCACGTCCTGATGAAGGATATCAGCATCACAAAAGCCACCTTGACCTGCAGGTTCACAACCTACTTTAGCCACCAATTCTCTACCACTGGACTCAGCGCTCCGAGTAGGAGGGAAAAACCGAAGACGATCCAGTATTTGTACCCTCCACAGGCTTTGATATACGTCTCCCAAATATCTCGACCGATATGGCCAACCGCGCGCTTCTCTTCCTCAATCAGCTTGCGCGGGTTTTTCTTCTTCTCTGGCTCTGGCTTGCGCTCTTCAGTCGTGAAAGCAGTGGAACTCGTTTCGGAGGTCGGTTCAGTCTCTGCTGAGCATGAGGCTTCCGCTATTTCATACTGGTTTTCCACCTCAGCTACAGGAGCCGATACATCCTTCTCATCCGCCTCGCCTATGTTGGCGTGCACGAGAGTTGCCATAACAGACGAAGCAACGAATGACTCGCGGTCGCCCTGGAATGCTACGCGTCCATTATCAAGAGCAACGACATAGCTGGCACCAGGAGCACACAGCTGGACATGGTGAGAAACCAAGATGATCGTTCGTCCTTGTACTAGCTCGCCTTTCAAACACTCGTTGTAGAGGTGGTGCGCTGTGTGAGCATCGACTGCGGACAGAACATCGTCGAGAAGTAGGATGGATGCTCGAGAGTAGAGTGCACGAGCCAGTGAAACTGCAGAAATGCCATCAAAAGTCAACTGTAACGAGATACGAGAACAGGCTTACCTCGAGCTTTCTGACCTCCGGACAAGTTGACCTTCGAAAGTGTCTATCTAAGCATGCTATATCGGACGATAAAAACAAGCTTACACCACGTTCACCAATTTCAGACTCGTCTCCGTCCTCAAGAATAAGAAGGTCACTCTCGAGTGCACATGCTTTGAGGGTCTTCTTGTATCGCTCTCCATCATAGGGAAGGTTGAAAAGGATGTTGTCTTTGCATAAATTAGCATGGAGCTCGACCAATATGTGACGCCTTATGTTACCTTTAATGGAGGCATTCCGAAGCCATGCGGTCTAGGTAAGTGATATTAGAAGTTTCTCCTGCGAAAGGGGACATAATTTACCTGAGGGACATACGCGCAAACATTATCGACGACCCAGTCTTCAGGGGAGGCTATTTTTTCCGCAAAACTTGCAAGGACATCAGGCGGAGATCTGGGGCACAGTACTTGACCAGCTAGAACATCTGCTTCGCCGAGGAGTGCTGAACGGGCGATACGTCAGAGATACTGCAACGCCATCTTTGTGACACGTACCCAATAACAACAGCGTCTTTCCACTTCCAAGTTTCCCGCATACTAGAGACAGCTCGCCCTCAGGGAAAGACAAAGCAAGATCAAGCAATACGAATCTAGCCCTGGGAGTACCCGCATTGGATGGCGTGGCGCTGCCACTTTGGTGAAGGCGCTCCTGGGGCCAAGTGATCGTCGCGTTTTGGAGTGCAATTTGCTGGGATTGCATGTTCAGGGGAGGAACTGGGTTGACCTCTGCACCATGGAGATACTTTTCAATACGGCGGAGGGAAACGAAACCCTAAAAAGATCATTGTTCAGCCGAGTGAGTGGTGGGGCGCCGTTTTACCACACCTGGAGCATGTTGATAAATGTCTCTGGAAGGGCATTCAATGCATATTTCATCTCGTTGAAGACTTGACGAAATATCAGAGATTTGAGAGAAATGCTGGAGTCGCTACTTACCAAGAATCTAATACCAACAACGATCGGTCAGTTCGTGGCTACATAACGCAAGCTGACTTACAGAAGTAAACGCAGTCGAAGGAGTTAGTGTCTGCCCACGAACAACTGCAAAATGCCAGAACGAGACGATGGTGACTAGAATTGGTGAGCCATCCCTGTGGCACGGCCGTCAGAATAGGCTTTGGGGACAAAAAGAGAAGTTGATACCATAGCACGTTGAACAACAACTCGATCATGTAACTCAATTTTTGATATTTCAGCTCTCTCTCTCGAACTTTTATTACCTTTTTCTCGAAACTGCGTTCCCAGGCCATGAACTAATGCGAATATCAGTTTCACGAATTATCGTGAGTCGAAGCTTTGTCACCTTGAGCATACGGATCGCACCCAGAATCTGAGTTTCTGGCGTCACGAAAGAACACGATTGGTTTTTAGTAACCTCACGCACCTCATTCATTAAAGCCACGCGCTCGTCGCGCGTTTTCATCAAGTTCTCTTGGGCGTTGACTACAACCTTGCCCCCATAATGGTTCAAAGGCAAAAATAAGCAGATTACAGCAAGCCCAACGAAACATGACACGCCAAGTAGATTGTAAAGGAACCAGGTGCCAATAACAATTTCAATTGGTGAATCTAGGGAGCCAGCGTTAGTGACGATGAAAGCGTCCAACAATAACAAGAATAGGTCCGTACCAACCAGCGCGAACATGTGCCACGAGAAGTCACTGACGCGATCGACGTCTGTCGTCATCAGCGTCATAATTTGTGCCTTACTCGAAAAGTCATTTTCATCGGCCATGCTATCCTTTGTTTTGTCCTTGTCGTCATTCTTAGAGGTGTCCACAGCACCGGAGGAAGACGCAACGTCCTTGCGCACAAGAGTCTTGCCAAATAGAGTCGTGTTCAGTTGGATCCTCAGACGAACTTGGACGGTGGTCGTAGCAACAGACCAGAGTTGCCCAGTAGCTTGACATGATTGTCAGTGATAAACGCGTCATCGTGAGCTCGTGAACGTGTCTTACCAATGTCGACGAACGCAGTTGAAAATACCATGCCCGCAACATAGAACCAACCCCAGCTGCGATCTTCTCGGTTGGGGTCCGATTCTAGATACATGACCACTTGTCTCAGGAACAATGGTGGTGTGTAGAACAGACCCGCGGAGACAGCAGCCAACAAAATCAATGCGGTGAGGGGCAGGGCATTGACTCTGAGAAGCCTGTATGCGAGCTCCCAGCCGGACCCCACACGGGGGCGCCACCAACGGAGGCCCCACTTGACAGTGCGTATCGCGCGTCGCATGGAAGCATATAGGTGTGTACCTCGCATGTTAGCCGGAACGACTGGCAGGTCACCAATCTCGAGAGATTCTGAAGTATAGCCAAGCATAACCACCTTCGTGGTGTAGTTAAACAGGAGATAACTCCAGACGGAAGCTCCGACAACACCACAAACGTTGTTTTCGTCACGATTCGTGGCGGTTTTGATAATCTTGTCGGAGTAGAGGGTCTTGGACGGGTAGTGCAAGGGCGGACCCGTGGGGATCGTGAATACGATGACAGTGACAATGAAATAGAGAACAAGGACCGTATACCACATTCCAAGCAATGCAGAGAAACCCGGGAGCATCGACACGCTGATAGGCCGAGAGGTTGGCAAGATGGCGGTAGCGAATAGGAGTGTGGTGGGTACAAAAGTCAATATCGTGAGATGAATTATTGACTGGGAATGATGTTTGATTTCATTCTGATAGACGGCGCGAACGGCGAGCGCAGTGAGATAGAAGGCATACGCGACGTACAGGGCATACGTCAAGTTGTCGTCGTCCTCTCCGGCGGAAAAGGTCCATCCTAGACTTATCGACTGGAGAACGAGAATCGCCGCAAGGAGCACGGAAGCCAACAGTTTCCAGAGGCGAACCTACGACATGGGGGTGGGGATAAGTAGGAAAGACCAGGCAAGTTGCTTGGGTGCCTGCCTTATTCCAGAAAGCTACTTCGTTGATTGGATAACCATCCACGAAATCCTCTGGGGACGTCACATCGAAAGGATCGCGAAGCAGGGACTCGGTTTGTTCACCAGAGGTTGGCAGTTGAATTTTTGGTTGTTGGGGCCCTGTGATATACAGGACGAGGATGCTCCCAACACTGGTAGCTGCTAGAATGGCAGCAATTGGCAGCTGGTACTGAGGCATACCAGGATGACCAGCCTAGAGCGCGGAAACTGATTGGACGTGACTGTCAAGAAAATAAAATGTGTGTACGCGAAACGAGACTGACTCTGTCAATGTCAGGGATGATTCAGGCCGGACTCCGGAACCGAGCACCGCAACCAGTGAGCTCATCGTATCACTCTGGCCTGTCCACGTTACTAGTACGTGATCCGCCTCGCTCAATACACTGACTCGTGTTTAAAAGATCCCGAAGCACTGAGTCCTGCAGCAATGAACACACCCGGTGACCTTGACGTCGTGCCAGAGATGGTGGTCCAGGTGTAGCCCTTTGTTTCTTGGAAAAATCTCATAACGTCAATAGCATCAGTTGTCCCCACTTAGGGACGACAGCCTCCTTTCCTGGAGGCACTGTAATCCCGCGCCATACCCGTTTTCGAACCGCCGTCTACTATCTTTGCCGAGGGACCCTCTTATCGCAGAATTGGATTACTCCTACTTCTGAATCCAGTTATGCCACATATGGGATACATCCGAACGTGCTTGGTTATCAATTGACTTTGATCGTACAGATCATGCTCGAAAGGCGGACGCTGCCTTCCAGCGCACCGTCGACCCCAGCTACACCATCGTCATCAAACTCGCGAATTACACGGGCAACCATCGATCATTATGCGGAATCACATAGGATTATTTTGATAAGGTAGTTTTCAGAGCGTGATACAGGAATACCCTTGACCATTTGACCTACTTCCAGGCCTGACAGATACCCATGTTATCTATGTTCGATGACTCCTCGGATCTCAGAAGATGTAACAAAGACCAGTTCGGACGAGCTTCATCGAATCATCCCAATCAAATCTTCGGTCCGATCAAACTTATCAGTCAATATGGTCTCACACCGTTCCCCAGCTTTGTTCTCCACGTGCCCCCACAGCGTAGTCACGCCCGTGTACAGACTTTTGGGGGTGAGTCGGTCGTGAGTATAATCTTGCACTGCGGTTGGTAAGCCTGGCAGAGACACAATCAAGTACTGGGGTACTGCTAAACTTTATGATCTCCATCTCCAGCCGCCTCCCATAGATCTCGACGAGCTCGACCAGAGAGTTCAAGGAAGATCGGTCTATTCCAGGGAGGACCATATAACTTGACGAGCCATTGGCACAAGATTGAGGACGTGTTCACTGTTTTCCTCACTGGCGTTGCAACATTAGACGCTTGTATTGTGTGTGTCACTACCGGCCCGGACCGGTTGGCAATCGGTCCGTCTACGACTCGCCTCGACTCGGAATCCTGGAACTCTCATCCCTATTTACTCCATGTCCCACCTGTCTCACGCGGGTCAGTCAATCGACAATTGAGTTTTTAAAGTTGTGGACAAGGTGTCTGATCCCATGACAATGAAGTTGTCACAAGGTACTCCGTCAAGCGGAAATACGTGGTTGCAATTGATTTGCAGCCTAGACTGCACTCGCAATCGTGGATAAGGAGTCCATTAACCCTGAAAACAAACATGGTGGGCTTTGATATCATTGAAGCTGTACTCATGGAAGGATCCCAGTTTGACAATTGCCCCCCGCGTTAGAACCGCATAACGGAGAGGTGCGAGCTAACATATCCCTTGTTGGCAAAGACAAGGACTAGGCCCGGGGTTGTTGGTAATCGGTCACAGTCTGGCGACCGGTTCCCCGAGCTGCCGCCGCTACTTGAGGTCATCGATTCTCGAGAACTTATCTGGTCAGAGTAAAGTGAAACCTAGAGCCCAATTTCTGCCTTGTTCCGCATCAGTTTGGAGCGGGATTCAAGTTTCCTGACGAGCGGGCCGAACTTTCCAATCTCGTGCTGCGGTGAACTGGCAATCTCCTTGCCTAGATAACAGTGAATGGTTATACGGCCGCTGTATTCCCAAATGGACGATAGGGCTGACAGTGATATACATAAACGCTTAGCTGCTTGCATCCCACCGCTGTGTCGACATGAGTGACATCGGATCATAGTCACTGGCATGTTTTCGGCTCATCGCAAATTTTATTGGGAATACACATTATCTCGTGCAGCTGTATCACTGGTCATGAGTTGCCATTCAACCCTCGAAGATCTCAGCCACGCGATGCTTGACGTAGGTAAATAAAGTTCTCGCTACGCAGGCGCTCGATTGGAGTATTATATCCACCCTGTTTATTAAACTAACTCTTATGAGACCCCGCACTTGTGGGGCATATGCCGAGCCGTTGCCGGCTTCCATGCTCGCAAGAATAACGAAAACATAGGTAGCAGTTACATAGTCCTACAGTACAGCACAAAATAGCTAGCATGTGCCAACTTGAACATTAATTTAATTGTTCACCTTTTCTGCAAGTCCATGAGTGGCGCACGCCACAGTAACTGTTAGTAATAATAATAATATATAATAATTAATTTCCCACGCGTTCGCGAAGGTGGCGGTCATTATTCTAATCTCACTTCTTTTTTAAAAAAGTGTAGAGTCAACTGACGGGGGAGTTTTGAACGCCGCCAGAATTAGAAAGGCAATCAACCCACCGTTATCGCAACACGGCGTGGACGTATTTCCCAGTAATTTTTGCACCGTCATCCCGTGACAGTTTTCCACACCTCTGCGACGGCGCATAACTTAACTTATCATTGTACGTCCCCGCGGTTGCCTTTTCGGTCTGTTATCATGGTCCGCTGACAGCCAAAATGCACATGCCACCATTGTGCAATTAGTTAGCCATGTAGGTGAGCCTACCAATGCAGGACACATGATATTAATGATATTGGCCAGCCTCCAGATGTCAAGTGACGGCGGCACCATAAACACGTGGTTTTCATAGATTCTAGACTTGCGCAACCCTAGCGGCTGCATTGGCGAGTTTGATGGGTCAAATTAATTTGGGCGAAAACGTATTTCACACCTGGTACCTGGAATAACCTCCATATTAACGCCAGCCTCGCCGATTGGAACGCACGAAACAGAACTATCTATGCAAAGATAATGAAACAAACTAGGGTTTCGCGACAGAACACCGCGTCGGATAATATCCAAACGCTAGTGGTTTATGTACTTGGTATGGTCACATCACTGCAGAATTTCCTCTCCGGTGCGCTACGCTCTTGAACTGAACACCGTAGGCCGACTTTGAAGGAGCGCTCCATGCGGTCATCTGAATTCTTGATTCTCATCGGCCCATCGATTGTACCGCGGAGAAAACCGGGTCCCACACCAGACTGTAAAACATATGACGGACCCACGATAGCGGCTCACAGCTTTGTTGCTCTATCTCCAATCCGTCTTTAAATACTCCGAATTATTGTCACCATTCCACCCACTCACCAAGCAGCTGTCAACCGATGCGTTAGGGTACTCGTTGATCCCCATTCGGACAACGCAAAACCTGCCCCCCCCACTTTGGAATTAGGGTGACCTGCTGGGACTATGTCATTTCCGTCACATTCCATTTAGCTCGCTGATACAATTCAACCCTAACACCAGGTAAGTACGACAAAGCATCCAAGAAGCGACTGATATTGTATCAATACATCTGTGTGTTGGGAGAGGGCTGCAGTCGACCGTTCGCTCCATGGCTCGTATTACCATCAATATGGGCGGTCCACGTGTAATCGTCCATGTAGTTCTCTCACCCGGAATGCGCGGGCCGTGCTCAAAAGGCGCCGCGGTGATCCGTTCAGCAGCCCGGCAAGGGGCCGCAGGAGACTACATCTAAAAGTTGGGACTGGCTAAGCGAGCCAAATCCCAGCCTTTTAGGTGACCATAAACAGTTAGTCCAGGTCCTGTGCTTGCGTCCACCAATCAAAATTCTCAGATAGTAGGACTTCAGAGAAATCGTCAAGCGATAACGTTACTCGACAGCTTTTCAGATGTGAGGCCTGTTGCCAAGGACTCCAATACTTCAACCCCTGAAGTCTTCAGTGGCTGAGCTAAATGATACAGTGCAGCTCCATTCAACCTGACTAGACCATTACAAGTATAAGAGTTATCCCTCCGAGATCTGGTCGATTTTAATTGTTGGCCAATTGAGTCACCAACGTAGAGGGATAAGAACATGTACGTCAAGACAATGTTGTGTCCATAGAGCATTGCAACAGGTTTTGCGCGAAGGACACGGTGTGATTTTAATATCAACCGATCATCGACCCATCCATCCCTGACGATTGATCATTATCACTATAATTTATTGCCGAGAATGGTATAAATAGAGTAACTCACACCGTCCACAAGCAATAGTTCTCCACAAACGTATTGACTGGCGCCACTCGCGAGAAAAACCACAGGTCCCGCAAAATCTTTGGGGTCCCCCCACCTCCCGGCCGGAATTCGCTCCGAGATCTGCCTGACCCGCGTTTCGTCCGCCAAGAGCCGTTCGTTCCTAGGATGGGAAACCGTTTAGCAGATAGGCAAGCAAGTTTCCCCGTGTCCAAAAGATGAGAGTGTTTGACACCAAGAATTCGAATTCCAATCCTGCCGACCTGTGAATCGGCGGAAACGGCGTGTCACGGGACAATACCCACCCAGCTCCGATGTAAAAACCGAGATATTAAAAATAGCTCACATGTCGGTGGTAATGTAGCCTGGGCATATACCATTAACCTGGACATTGTGTTGGCTCCATTCATTGCTGAGAGCTTTGGTCAGCTGCCCGAGTGCTCCTTTTGCAGAGGCGTACGCAGGGATTGTGAGACCGCCTTGAAATGTCATGACGGAACAAAAGTTGATGATCTTTCCCCTCCGCAGTGGGACCATATGGCGACCAGCTGCTTGTGAAAGTAGCCAGGCCGACTTAAGGTTAACATTCAGAACCTAAGAAGCCCATGAGAAGAGGGTTAGAGAATTCGATCAAATGAGGCGGAAAACAAATTAAACACGGAATCAATGTAAAGAGACAACACACATCGTCCCAGTCTCTCTCTGAGAAACTGACGCTTGGCGATCTCCGCTGTATGCCGGCACAGTTGACGAGGACATGTATATTTCCGCCCATGACCTCGAGCGCCTTTGGGAAGAGTTCCCGGACCGCGTCCAGGTGGGCCAGGTCGCAGTGGACGATCTGCGCGTTCCCTCCAAGAGCGCGTATGGCATCTGCAGTGGCCGTGTTCGGTTCACTGCCCAAAGCGGGTTCTCTCTGAACAAGACAAATAGAAGCACCCGCTTGAGCCAGTGCGATGGCGCACGCAGCACCTATGCCTTGATTAATGAATTTGAGGGCCGCATCAGGGAACGTATGGCATGGGTCAATGGTCATTTACGCAGAATGGTCTGAACATTAAGTACGTTACCGCGAGTAGCACCGGTGATGAGAACATTCTGGCCAGACAGGTCGAACAGCTTGGACGACGAAACGGGTGGTGTGGGATCCATGGAGAAGTGTGAATGTGGGCATCGGCGAGGCGTGCTTAAATTGACTGGACAGAATCGCTTCCCTGCACAACAGGTGTCAGTCTGATCTACGCCGTTGATCGGTAGAAGGACCGGTGTTCCGGTGTATGAAATATTTCTTCGAGGTCCATTTTA
>JBBPSL010000074.1:14106-42656 GCA_038093555.1 Butyriboletus appendiculatus
GACGAGGCGTGCTTAAATTGACTGGACAGAATCGCTTCCCTGCACAACAGGTGTCAGTCTGATCTACGCCGTTGATCGGTAGAAGGACCGGTGTTCCGGTGTATGAAATATTTCTTCGAGGTCCATTTTATAACGAAAATACCGGCAAAAAAATGTAGAAAATATCGTGAATCTGGACTCGGAAGAGGCCGCAAAGGTGAATCCAAAACAGGGTATAATAGAATTGAGGAATAGAACCGGGAGTTTGCGTGACGGAAGTGTGATGGAGTGTGACAAATTGTGACAGATTTTATGTCATCATGCTTGATACGGTTCGGATTACGGACCGGCGAAATCTGAGATGGACAGTTTGAGCAGGGCATCTTTCCTGCCGGCGCGTCTGCTCACGAGATCGTAACTTCTTCAAATCCTATAAGACTATCTGCATGGTTTTAATTCGTCATTTTTATCCCCTTCCTTTTTTCAATGTCTCCTGCACAAGTCCATACTCAGCGCGCTGCCGTCCTGTACGGCCCCAAGGACGTCCGTCTCGAGGAACGTCCTATCTGGCCCCCGCAGTATAACCATGCCCAGGTTGCTGTAAGGGCAACAGGTCTTTGTGGGAGCGACCGTGCGTGTTGTCCGTGCTAGTGCAAACCTCCTTGCTCATTACGCGTCTCCTCAGTTCACTACTACCTTGAAGGGCGAAATGGTGACTTTGCCATCCAAGCTCCGCTGGTCCTTGGCCACGAGTCCGCAGGCGTGATCGTCTCGGTTGGTCCTGGCGTAAAAAATCTGGTACCGGGTCAGCGTGTTGCAATCGAGGCTGGTCTCATGTGCCAACACTGCAATTATTGCGAGTCGGGCCGCTACAACCTCTGCAAAGGCATGCGCTTCGCCAGCAGCGCCAAGACCTTCCCCCATCTCGACGGGACGCTACAAGATCGTATGAACCACCCCGCGCACGTCCTTCATCCGTAAGTGGCTGGCATATGTCCACCGTTCAGCCCCCTTTAATCCCCCGTTAGGCTACCCGATAGCTGTAGTTTCGAGGAAGCCGCATTAGCAGAGCCTCTTTCCGTCCTGATACACGCCAGCAGGCGTGCAGGTCTTCGCAAAGGCCAGCGCATTCTTGTCTTTGGTGTTGGCACTATCGGCATTCTCGCGTGTGCCCTCGCAAAATCGTGCGGTGCTTCCCAGATAATGGCTATCGACATCAACCAGCAGCGGTTAGATTTTGCCAAGGCCAACGGCTTCGCCTCCCAAACACATTGCTTGTCCATTGCCCACAAGCCCAAAACGTACGAGGAGCAACTGCGAACTGCCAGAGAAAACGTGTCACAAGTGTTGGCGACTTTTCAAGTGCCCGATGGCTTTGACATCGTGTTCGAGTGTACGGGTGCCGAGCCGTGTATTCAGATGTCAATATATGTAAGCATGATAGTCCTTTGGTGGGGTTGAACGTTTATTCATGATGTCAAACAGGCTGCTCTTACTGGTGGCAAAGTCATGCTTGTTGGGATGGGTACCCGAAATGTCATGTTACCCCTGTCAGCGGCTGCTTTGCGAGAAGTTGACATACAGGGGTCCTTCCGCTATGCCAATACTTACACCGATGCCCTTTCTCTCCTTTCTTCTGGAGGGCTACAGGGCATCGATAAGTTGGTAACGCACCGCCTAAACCTGGAGGATACAGCACGCGCTTTCGAGCTATTATCTCGCGGCAAAGACGAGGACGGCAACATGGTTATCAAGGTCATGATCAACTCAAGATAATAGGACTTCCGACAATACCCCCCATTTCGGAGTTTCTGCTAGATCCTGCACTCGAACGTTTCTTCAGCATCTCCTAAGTTACAGCAGTACATCTTATATTGGCTGGACCCGGCGTTCGAGCTACATGTAACTCTATTCACGTACAGTGCTGCGATCGATTGTATTCACTAATGCTATCATCGTACTAGGCTAGAGAGCAAGACACGTGTTCTTACCTGTAGTCAACTGCAAGGGGCTGTCGTACCTGTGAACCGATGTGTGGAAACGGCTCCAAACATGTTCCGACGTGCGAATGGATCTTACGCCTTCTCCCGCGAAGATTAGGGATGACATGTTCTTGAGAGATTCCAGCAGAAGGACAGTTTAGGAACTTGGATAGGTGCTAAACCTTCCGAGGCCTGGTACAATCTGGTGCGACCTTCGGACTTCCGACGGCTTCTGAATTGAAAAACCTAGAGACTCACGGGGACAGCTGTCAACAGGGTGTTCACCAAAGCGGTTATCTTTGTCTACGGCATCAGACAACGGAGGTGTTGACCATCGGGAACTATCTCGGATTCAATGCGTCCGGGCAAACGCCGGGAGCGCCTTGAGGGTTTTCGCAGATCGACTTTGGCGACGCTAGCACTAGGAACGGGGGTCCGTTGTTATCTGTCTATCCAAGCTCTACGAAGTGGAAGGTCGTTTTGTTGTCAGACAACGTGCGTAACGAGGGACATTTGGTAATCACTGGCAGTGGCACTTCTAGCACGGCAAAGTACTGTCTTCCTAAACCTTGTCGCATTCCGAATTCAGAAATCTTGCACTACTATTGCGTCAGTCAACAAAGATAGCCCTGCCGATTCCGTCGACTTCGCCACCCTGGACGATTAAGTAGCAGAGTAACCAGAACATTGGGACTTCGCCGTCATCAGTTTGCATGTGCTGGGAGAACTTAACAGGAACGTTGACGGCTTGGTAAACAATAGTCACACTAGGAAAAAAACTTTTAAATCCTTCTGATGATTGCGCGTCGGATATCCCCGGACAAGACGTTTCAGACACCTGATAATGATAGCGAGGTACTGTTATTGTACCTCTTGTGCGAACCTTTCGGAGCTCCGCATCCCCATCATTCACGACCGGAATGGGTATTCATGTACTCGGATAAAGGACAGTCAGTGGTAGTCTATAAGGTGTTGAGCTCGTAACTCTTGACAAACAGGTACAGGTAATGTGCCATCTGACCTCCCCAGATCAGAGAGATCGTGCTTACGAACTGAAGAGACGAAACCCTAGTAAAGGTCATGTGTTGGTTTACGCGGCTTCTTTGTGCCACACAGAAGAACCTCGCGAGTGAAGCTATGGAATTGATTCTTGTAGTGTAGGTGAGGAGAGATTGTCGCACTCGAGCGTGCCTGTGAAATAATATCCTCGGCGCCTCGCCAGGTTTCAGAGTACAGGGAGCAGCCGTCGGCCTGGAGTTTGACATTTGGAGCCCCGCACCCACTCGGAACTAAGCGTTGGCTCTCGGCCAGCTCTCGGCAGGGTCGCGGCAGGATATTAGCCCGCAGTTGTCCTCGGTGGGGATCAGCACGTCGTCAGGATCACTCACGTTCAGCAGCTTCTCCATCAAGAGAAACAATCGTAATGTTCGGCTAGGTAGTATTAGCCACTATCTAGCACATGAATCACTTTCCATGAAACGTCGTGGTTGTGTTGAGACACAGGCAGAAAACTCATTTCCATTGCCGAGCCAAATTTAGTTGTACTGAGAACCACAATCTGAATCCGTAGTATTGTATCACGTACAGCACAGTGTCATGGCAGCGACTCGGCACTTTTGTGAAATACAGCTCCTAGCAACTAGGTTATCGCTCTTTACTTCGAAGAAAGCGCCGGCGCGGAGTGCGAAAATCGGGGCGTCGTGACATCCTGTAACCTTTCTGTGACTGCCAATGGCTGCCGAGTGCATTGTGGGGGATTGTAGGTCAAAACCAGAAAGTGTAGAAGCCGTGTCGAGGGTCCAACAAGCCCGCAGTGCTTCACCACGATGACCACGTGACTCTGAATCACAATCACTATCGTTGGACACGAAGAAAGTTGGTCGTTCCTCTACCAACCACTAGCAAAAGTGAGATGGGTAGAGAAAACTGATTAATAGATCAAGTATGCCATACAACTAATTTACAACAGTGCGTGGGATCCACAATAAATACGAAATAGAAGAGTGCTCCATCTATTTGGCAGCAGATGTTGAAAACTGAAGCATGGTCAGAAAGAAACCTGTTTGCAACACAGGATAGACTTGCCTTGGTGACGCTCTTCGTGCCCTCGGAGATGGCGTGCTTGGAAAGTTCACCAGGAAGGATTAGGCGTACTGCCGTTTGGATCTCCCGTGATGCGATGGTGGATTTTTTAGAGTACGAAGAGAGTTCTAGCAGGTTAAGTGAGCTCGATACATTGGCGTAGACGGAAGCTAGACTGACTGGATGCCTCGGTGGCTATGCGTTCGAAAATGTCGTTGACAAACGAATTGAGGATGGCCATGGCCTTGTTTGAGATACCAGTATCAGGGTGGACCTGCTTCAACACTGCAACACCGGTGAGAAAATGCAACTACTCAAAATAAGGCACGTACCCTTGTAAATGTATGAAGAGTAGGTCTCCTTGCGGGCCTTGCGCCTCTTTTTCTTCTCGCCCTCTGCAGGTGCACCTGATGTCTTTGCGGCTTTTTTAGTGGCCTTGTCTGATGCGGGTGCTTTGGCCGGAGCTTTGGAGGCAGTGGAAGGAGTAGCGACCATGGTGAAGATGTTGGATGGGAATGCGCTGATAACTGGGGATATGTGGTCGCGGTGAGGAATGTTGCGTCGATCTATATACCTCCTATGACGCGTGTGGTCGTGTTTGGTACACACGACAGACGCGTCGCGTCTTTGTTGATCTGTAAACCTTATTTTCACCACCGCGCCCTGTGGGTATAAATGGGATGGCACACATTTCGATGTCGTCATATTCATCTCCTCGTCGCGTCACCTACCAGCCCACACAACCTCCAAATATTCTCTAAACCACGATGTCTGGGAAAGGCGGCAAAGCAAAGTCTGGTGGCAAGGCTTCCGGTGAATCTACCTCCAAGTCCCAGTCGCGTTCTGCCAAAGCTGGCCTTCAGTTCCCTGTCGGTCGTGTGCATCGTCTGTTGAAGAAGGGTAACTACGCTCAGCGCATAGGAAACGGCGCACCTGGTAAGTCTTGCAATGCAAAATCTGCTCTGGTGGAATGTCTCACTCGGTCCAAAGTTTACCTCGCTGCTGTCCTCGAATATCTTGCAGCCGAGATTCTCGAGCTGGCTGGCAACGCTGCACGCGACAACAAGAAACAGCGTATCGTGCCTCGACACTTGCAATTGGCCATTCGGAATGACGAGGAGTAAGTCCAGTGTGCATCACGTTTCCGAAACAGATTTACTGAGGTCCATCCAGGTTGAACAGACTCCTTGGTGATGTTGTTATCTCGCAGGGTGGTGTTGTACCATTTATTAACCCTGAACTTTTGCCCAGCAAAACATCAAAGGGCAAGAAGGAGAGCCAGGAAGTTTAGGTGTTTTCTACTACTACATTATTGCTCTTTCTCTGTAGGATGTATTGTATTTTATAGTACTTATATTCATCTCTTTTATCTTCGCGAGACGACGGAACTTTTTGTTGTGTGTACAGGGACACTGTTTGTTCTGATGCTACTTTACCGTTACGTGCCAGCAAGGTTTGTTGTAATCAGCTTATAGTCAGCTGGATTTGTTCCACTTCATCATGCTAAACAAGGTGATCAGGCAGTTCCGAACATATGATCAATAACGGAACTGGCGCTTGTCGAGCACGCAAATGACGCTGATACGGAAAAGATGGGAAGGTCAGGTCGTCGAAGATTCGTAAGAAGAGGGACATTGGCGGTCACGTGGGCCATTAATGAACGTTAAACACGATTCTCAGAGGGCGTGAATCTTCTCTTCTGACACTTTGACCTCTGGTGTGATCTGTGAGTACCGTAAAAGCTCCATTTCAAAAGCCAAGTCAACTAGTTTTCACGAGATTCCATGGCCAAGTCACGTCCCACGACCCGAGCTTCGTTTTTCTCAAAATGGGCACTGAGAGCTATGGTCTTTGGCGTCCTTTGTGTAACGTGTGGTTGGTTAGATTCAATCAAGGTGAGTAAGTCATCTATTGGACTCTGCCATGACTGGAACGTTGTGGCAACAGGACCGGTGGTACGTGCTAGACCCGCCTTTCTTGCATGAACTCGCACGAGACGCCATTGCTGCATCCCCCGACAATGCTGAAGGCATGATTCAACACATTCTCACCAACCTCACTTCAACCTTCCCGCAACCGTCCAATCAAATCGCGCTAAATACCAATTCCTCTGAATGGGTGTTTAACAATGCTGGGGGTGCCATGGGTGCCATGTACATCATTCACGCGTCCATTACCGAATATCTTATCATCTTCGGTACGCCCCTCGGTACTGAGGGACACACTGGATTGCATACCGCAGATGATTACTTCCACATCCTCGTTGGCGAACAGTGGGCATTCAAGCCAGGTGCTCTCGAGATGGAGAGGTACAAACCGGGAGATGTGCACATGCTGCCACGGGGAAGTGCGAAGCAGTACAAGATGCACGAGGGCTGCTTCGCAATGGAGTATGCTCGAGGTGAGTCTTTTTACCGATATCTATGGCAATTATGATCCAACTTTATGCGAATTTTAGGTTGGATTCCTCTCATGCTGCCATTCGGTTTTGCCGACACACTCACATCGACGCTTGATATCCCAACACTATACCATACCGCGCGCATTACAGGTCGCGAGATGATCAAGAACCTTTTTATTGGAAAGATTTGAGAGTATATTTACAAAGAACTACTAGTAGCAGATACAGCGGTTAAAAGTGGCGTGGGATGTTTTGTGCCACAGCTGCGCCGGCGACAATTTTCCGGGACCCGACCCTTATCGGCTCGGTTACCGGCTTGCCACCCGTTGACAACCCTTGAAGTTCCATTTACTATGTTTCTGCGAAATTCAAGAGATACCGCAGACAGCGTGAAAACGTCGTGCTCACGGCCGATATGACATTTGATGGGGCTCAGCGTCGGAGGTTGAGGTCACAGTTGCCATCTGCTGGCCTCATGGGACGTTTGATTGATCATCGCTGGACTCAAGAGTCGAGTTCAGACCTGAGGCCGGATGCAGATGCCCCAAACCCTGGCAGACCCCGTCATTGGGTATATGCGAGCATATCGAGTGGAAATGCTTGGTGTAAGCAAGTAGTCATGAAAACGTCATCTTTACCCCAGGCCTATTAGCGTCGTTCGATTGATCGTCGAGTCGCGGGGTAGGTCGCGAGAGAGCTGAACGGACATGATGCATGAGAGCAGCCCTGTGCCCAGAGAGCGCGCGGGGTCGGGGATGACGATGAGCAGCGGGCCAGGGTGAGATACGATATGACGTCTGACGTAGGGGTGGCGCGGAGTGTAGCACCCTGTTTTTGTCGCTGTGGAGCGTCCGTGTACATGAACCGTCCTTCTCTTCCTCTCTCCCTCCACCCCCGTCGACATACCGGCGACCCTCTCCAGAACCATGTCCCACCCCGTGCGTCTCTTCCCTCCTTCCCCCCGTCCCTCCTGACCTTCTCCTTCCGCAGCCCTCCCCGCCCCGCACCTCCACTTCACCCGAACCCTCCCCACCCACGCGATCGACCCCGACGAACGATGACATCGAAGCCGTTATCAAGATGGCCACCACCTCCCACCCATCCTTTGACAGACCCCTCCGGGATACGCGCACCCAGCTCTTTGTCGGAAACGTATGTGTCCTTTCATCCGTGCACCTCCGACCCAACCCATCGCTCCTCTTTAGCTTCCGTATCGCGTCCGCTGGCAGGACCTCAAAGATCTCTTCCGCCGTGCGGGAACCGTCCTTCGTGCAGACGTGTCCCTGGGTCCCGATAATCGCTCACGTGGCTATGGTACCGTTCTCCTTGCTACCGCAGAGGATGCCGGTCGTGCCATTGATACGTTTAACGGTTATTGCTGGCAAACACGGGTCCTCGAAGTTCGTCCAGACCGTCTAGGTGCGACCCTTGATGCAGATTTGACTGTTAATTCTGCCTTTCCCAATCCTTCTGTACCATTCATACAACAAGCGCTTAATCTCCCCGTCTTGAGCGCCATGAACACTCTCGACGACCTTACGATGGCCCTCCCAGGAAACGGTGAGTTACTGAGCGGAGGAGCGGGAATGCGCACCCTCTTTGTTGGTAATGTATGTCTTTCCTCACCACATCGAAAACACCGCGTAACCGCTTTTTGTCCACACGATCCCCAAGCTGCCTTTTCACATCCAATGGCAGGATCTAAAAGATCTCTTCCGTGCTGCGGGTGCTGTCACACGTGCGGACGTTGCTCTTGGCCCTGATGGCAGATCTCGGGGCTTCGGCACGGTCACGTTCGTAACCGAAGACGGCGCAGAGCGTGCAAGACGGATGTTTGACGGGTAAGTTGAAAGAGCGTCTGGGCTCGTCATATTTCACATTCTCGTCGCTCGAGCTCCGTCAGAGGGCATTTTTTGTCCTATCTCGAGCGCTACTCTGCCATCGAGTGGGATATGATTCAGTCTATTGTTACTTTCTCTCTGGTTGATGAAATTCATCAGCTCACCATCTTTCCCGTTCGGTAGGTATGAGTTCAATGGCAGACCGTTAAAAGTCCACTTCGACAAATTTAGCCAGTCATGCCAGAACATCTCGCTTGTTGGTGTCTCGCCACAAGTTGCGCCAACGTCCCTTCTCCCACCATATGATTCGCTCCCTCAGCTAGCATCCCCATTATCGCGACTCGAAGTACTCAGTGCTCATGATGGGAGATCCCACCCTCACCTCGATGCACTTGCTCAGTCACAGTTGCATCTCGATCTTCAACGCTCTCGCCTCGAGGCGGAGAGTCTAACGCCTGCTCAATTGGACGCTCTCCTTGCGCGACCACGTAGTTCATCGTTTAAATCCCCTTCATCGACGTCACCCGCTCTGGGCGCAAGTTCTTTGGGTGCATCAATCACACAACCTATTCTCCCCCCTTCTGCCCATTCCTTGTCCCAGCCACACTCCCTTACTGGATCGCCACTTCCGATATCTGCAAAGGTGTCGTCCAGCGGTTCTTCAGTACATAGCTTTGGTTCGATGAACCCTTTGGGGAGTGCCACGGACTTGACGTTGGTAACGGATCTGAATGACATCAAACTTACTTCCGACTCCCTCACATCACTTGGCACAAGTTTTGGCTCTCCTCGACCTAGTCTGAGCGCCGGGTCCTCTCAAACTTCTTTCTGCTCATCGGGTTCTCGCAGGCCGAATTTAAGTACCGCATCGTCGAGAGGGGATGCACTCAGTGATGGAGCGAGCCTTGGCTTCGGGTCTCAGCGGACAAGCTTTTCGAGTTCTGCGCGGCCATCGTTTGGTGCTGCTAGTGCCGAGAAACCTTCGTTTGGTGCCCATGCATCTGAACGACTTTCGTTCGGTGCTAGCCCAGAAATGCCTCCGCTTGGCACGGGTAGTTCACAGCGCCCTCCAATGAGCTCAACGAGCTCTCAAAATCCTAGCTTGGGCACATCATCTCAGAGGTGCGCTGCTCAGCTGAGCGCGTCGTTTTCGGAGGACGATGGGCCAACACCTTCATCATCGGTTCCATTGTCCGCGATGGGAACATCGATGCTTCCTTCTTTGGCTCCCGTGGCCATGTCGCTCAGTCTACCAGCTTCAAAGCCGGGGTCAGGAGGATCGGCTTTCAAAATCACTTCGCCACCTTCGCTCAATAGCGGTAACACCAACAACAGCTGGCCTGACCTTTCCAGGATTGGATCGCCAGAGAGTAGAGGTTCCCAAGCGTCTCCAAGTCGTGCAAGCACGCAAATACATCCACGAAGCGCGTCCGAAGGTGCATCTCTCGACACATCTGCGTCAACCCAGTCGACAACGTCGCCTGCACCTGACTCCACTTGGGGCGCATCAAAGCCTCAGCTACGCAAAGACTCTTCACCGAGCAAAGCCAACGGGACTGTCGACCGTGTTACGACGGCGTTCGGTGCGCTCGGTGCGCGCCGTGCCAACAGGATTCAAAACAAGCAAGCGGAAGAAAAGAGGAAATCGTGGATGCCGTCTGGCGAGCAACTACCCCAGGTCTCTTCATCAGCAGGGCCTCTGGGTCATGGCAAGAAATCCGCGCAGTCAACTTCTCATCGACATCCGGGTCCGATCTCGCTTCCTCCGCCCACTGCTTTCACCCTTCCACCTGGTGTGGTTTTCTCGCCGCATGCGCACCCCCAGAGCCCGATCTATCACCCAGGGTATCCTCTCAGTCCCGTGCATCAACATCCGATGGGCAGCCCCCTTCATCACCCAATGGGTAGTCCCCTACACCACCCTGCCCACGTGCACAGTCCGCTGCATCACCCCGGTCACCCGCAGTATGGAACATACCCCCCCCACGCGACTCCTGCGCATTATGGTGTTATTACTCCTCATGGTTTACCTCCGATTACGCCCAGCATGCCCTCTTTCACATTTTTACCTCCACAAGCCAAGACCCCAACGCAGAACGGACAAACACGCGAGGGCAGAGGGAGTGAGGAGCAGAGTCTGCATGCCTCTGGGAACGAAGGAAGACAAACCGATCCCCGGAAACGGGAGTCGATTGCACAGGTGTCCCAACCCCCGTACTACGGGCAGTTCTACACACAGGTCCACCCCCACATGTTCTCGCCCGGCATCCCGCTTTCACCCGGAATTATGGTACCGCTATCACCGGGAATTTTGCCCTCGACAGTACCCGTACCTGTAGCTGGTGTCCCAGTACCGATCACGCCTGGTGTTGCATTGACACCTGGGGTAACAATGACTCCAGGCGCGTTCTGGTCACATGCGCCATGGATAAATCCAACGGTCGGAGCGCCGGTCCATGCTGCGGATGGACTTAACGCGCCACCGCATACTGGTGCCGAGGGGTACTTCCCACCTGTTAGCCAGCCCAGCGGGGATACAGGTTACTTCCCACCGATGTCGAGTGTTGCAAGTGACATTCTCAAAGAGGGCCATGGGTTCGCGTCAGGATATGACGTGCTGCGTGGGAAGCATATGCAACATGAAGGATGTGTGGAAAGAGTTTCGGAGAACTCGCTTCGGAGCCCACCTCCGGGCGTGTCTCAATCATCTTCACTCGATCCTTCGCCGAAAAGTCCACAGGACATTAGTCATAAAGGCGGCCCTCAAGCCATGAAACGTTCGAGCTCTGCTCAATGTGAAGGTGGTTTACCGAGACGAAACGGATTGTTCCATCGGGAGTCGGACCCTGAAGTGACCACAGCAACGAACAAGGGGTCAAAGGAAGCATGAAGATGTTTTGGGTCATGTGTTTCGTTACGTGGTTGGGTTCGTGCTGCAAGGATTTGCGGTGTGCATACTTTTTTCTCGTTCCACGCCTTTCGTACCCTTATCTCACCGTCGTTGGCTCATTGCACACATAGGCATCTATCTCTGGGATTACTGAACCGGTCATACATGATTTCTCTTTTCATCATTTGTTGATATCCACGACACGCATTGCTAGATCATTCCGTTACTGAGTTGCAGATATTGATGTATACCGTTTTCGAGTCCTTTTTCTGTGCATACGGTCCATGCGTTGTTTCTGAGTACTTTCTATCTATGTCTGTACCCGTCGATTGTTTAAAACATGTAATTTATTCGCTGGATCTTGATTATGTTGGCCGCAAATTTTTTTTTGCCAAAACGAGCTTGTCACTCTCCACATAAGTTGCAAGCATCAAGCGCGACGATGATAATCCCTGACTTGACTTATATTTCTGCCCCAATGGTCAACCAGAGCGACGCTCCATTCCGTTTGCTCGCTCGGCGATATGGCGCAACGTTGACATACACTCAGATGCTCGATCCTCACAGGCTCCTCAACGACCTCGAATACCTACACTATCATATTCGAGACCTTCAATCTGCGCATCCTGATTGGGACGCCTATACACGTCCCGTGGTCGTCCAGCTCTGTGGAAATGATCCAGAAGTGATCGTGAGCGCGGCGCGGCGCGTTCAGCCCTACTGTGACGGAATAGGTGCGCGACAACCTTTGTCTCTCCGTCTCTCCATCGGAAAGCCAAGCTCATTCGCAAAGTATCTCACAGACTTGAACCTCGGATGTCCTCAGGAACATGCATGTCAAGGTCACTTTGGAGGGTATTTGCTCACGAAGAAGGACTGGCCGTTGGTGGACGCGATAGGTTTGTTAGATTACGTTCTCGGAATCGCTCCTTTTTGTTTATTTAACGATGCCTTTTTTTCGGTGCTAGTCTCCTCGATGGCACACTCTCTCACCGTCCCGTCGTCCGCCAAGATCCGCCTCTGCCCTTCAGCCAAGACGGCGGATTTCGGTCGTCTGCTCGAACACGCGGGTGCATCCTGGATCACCTTGCACGCGCGCCACGTATCTGCCAGACGACGACGTCAAGGCGCAGCTGATCTCGACGCCGTACGCGAGCTCAAACAATCGCTCGCCATCCCGGTCGTTAGCAACGGCAACGTGCGGACGTTTTCAGACGTCCGGGATAATGCGTCGTACACCCGTGCGGATGGCGTCATGGTTGGAGAAACATTGCTGGGAAATCCATGGTGAGTGTTTCTTTGATTTTGATTTTGGTTGGTCGTATCACGTATACTTGGGATCGTAGCCTGTTCTCGGGCGACAAGGCGGTTCGGGATCCGGTTCTCATGGCTCTGGAGTATCTCGAGATTTGTAAGCGCCTTGGGGGCGTGACGACGCTCAAGACGATGCAAGCGCACGTGCGCTATATGATCGAGTTTCAATGGTGCGTACTTCTTAATCATTAGATCTACTCGTGTCGAATACTTATGCATATACATATATAATACCTATTTATACTTGCTTAGCGCACGTCGTCCATGGTATTCGAGATTTCGGCTGGCTCTGAACGACTGCCGGAGCATAGACGACATCGAGGAACTTTTATGTCGCCAAGTGAGCCGTTGGCGAGGGAAAGCCGGTCGACTGATCCTCGGAGCACCGGCCAGAGGATTTGAATGGGATGAAAAGACGAGAGAAGAAGCTGACCTCGAAGAAGACCTCGGGAATGTATTGAATTGTCTCGATTTCAGCAACGCTGGATCATTTCGTTGATCGGCCAACGGCCAACGAGGCGTGACACGTCATGCGGAGCGAACGATGGGGGAAATTCGAGATCGGATCTGGAAAAACAGAAAGAAAAGAAGATGCCCTACGCTTGGAACCTGACTTGATACTTAGTGCGGTTAGAAAGGGCTACACGTGTGCCCTCCACCTTTGCTCCGAGTTCAGATCTCTGTTGAATTGACGAGCGCGGTCCCTGTAGTGACATATAGAGCGTAGCGCGATTACGTGCCATCGTCAACGTGACGGTATTCAATACTTATACGTATATCCGCAGAGGGGTCAGAATCACAATCGCATAGAAACGAGGGAGGAGCTTGAGTTCTAAGGTATTTTTTTTGTTGTTGTCTCAAATTAGTTTATCGACGTATCTAGCTAACAATGACATGACTTTAACAGACTCGGTTGTTACCGAACTTGTAGATCATGATGAATGCAAACTGCACCCCTTTTTTTTTCTTCTAAACTGCTGACCCAAGCTGTCTCGACCAGTAGTAGTGCCTGTAGCTGAGTGGCGCCGTGGGATGTCATGCTAGGGATATTGGCATGCCACGTCGGTCCCAGCTCAAACTCAAGTCCGAAACCAACGCCCCCAGCGGGCCGCCATCTGGATTCTGTACCAGCGCTCTTCCGCAGTGACAGTCCGACTCCCCTTCAGCAAAGCCTGGGTAGCGATCACGTGGTCATCCCGAGCGGAACGGTCCTCCCCTTCCCGTGCTTCACGCAAGTCGCGTCTCCGGTCGCGTATCGCGTGCGTAGATCTGCCAGGCAACCCCGTATCGGGTGCGACGACCGCCCCTGTGTAGTTCGGATGTCTCTCCGAGATGGGCTTGCCCTGACTGTCCGCGGCGAACGGACGTTGTCAGGATGTGTGTCTCGAGAGGATCGTGGGGTCTGGGGAAAACCTTGTTGACGGACCGGTGATACGGTAACAGGACGAGAACAAGAACTAGACAAAGGGCAAGGCGACCGTGGATTGTTGTATTGATGCGTTCCAAGATGCACGTCGCGCACCAGGCGACAATCGTTTTTGAGTACAAAAATTAAAATAAAATAAAAAGTGGATTGAGGTCGCGTTCTCGTTTCTGTCCTACGGTCCAGACGTTGGCCAGATTGAGGTGCGCAGTCGACGCGATAATGTGTCCGTCCAGGTTGGACTGATGCGCGCGACGCTCGGGGTGTTTGTACGACGCAAATGGAACCTTGCAAGCATACTCGTCGACAGCTAGACCCAGCTCGATGCTGATGGGCCGAGTACGCTAGGTCTTGTCTTCCCCTGGATACCAAGATCTTGACTCGTCGATCTATATAGCGCCCGCCAGCACTCGTGCCGACCTCCTCGGCTGCGCCACAGCGACGTGGACCCACTGCATCCCAGCCCTGAGGGTTGGGATGGACAAGTATGGTGACGTTCGTGACAGGTGAGTTGTTGGCAGGACAGACGAACGTGCGATTGGGAGTAGTCTCAACACCATCGATTTACCAGACGTACTCTGCGAAGTTGCGTGTTGAAGCGACTACGAAACAAGTACTGATAAGGAGCAGTAACATCTGTACGAAGAAACTTGACCATACCTCGCACACAAAATTGTAGCTTGGGCAATGGGCAGTCATCGTCGACTGACCATATCTACTGAGGGGTATCAGTTGGACTTCTTCATTGGAAAAACCTGACATTTGCATGCAGACAAACCCAAGAGAGCTACTGATCGTGCCGACCATGTAAGCTGCAAAGGTTCGGCAGAAACCACCGAGAGCCTCGCCAAAACTCATCATAGTCAAGCGCAAGCGGAGGGTGACTGTCCAGAATTTCGTTGGGAGCCAAGCGTTCGTTGGTGACGATAGACTCCTAGCCTGAGATGACTGTTGCAAACATCATCTTAAATGTGTTACAGCGGCAGAGAAACCATCACAAGGTCGGGCTTGAGGCTCTGTAATCAGACAACGTCAGTCGAAAATTCATGCTGGCATCCTCGAAGACGCGCAATAGTCACAAAACGTGGTTTATTCAGAGGGCAGTAATCGACAAGCACTTGTAGGGAGGGGTAAAATCACCGGAACAGCTATAATTCGTGTATACGCTTGAGCAAACAAGTAACGGGTGAAGAAAGCAGGAAAAACATATCAAAAAGTACTCGCCAGCCAGGAGAAAAGAGTTCTTTCTTTCAACTGATCCTGGTACCTTGAGAAGCGAGGTGATACATAGCGATCAGTGGCGATGTGGCAGGGTGGAAAACACGGAAGTATACTGGCCACAGCGCACTCAGATCACTCAACCAAACGCAGCGCCGACGCTTCCACTGCCCTTTCTGGTCCTGATCACCTTGTTCCTTAGGGCTCGCTCCTTTAACTCATTTTCGCGTTTTTCCAACTCTCTCGTACCAACACCATCGTCATTGATACTCTGGCCCTACTCCAAGGAGACGAAACTTAGCGACTGAACATTAAAGACAAAGCGGCTACCAACCTCCATTTCTTCGTCGTCCCATTTCGACTTGCGGGCGTTCGCTTGACCTTTGATCTTCAGTTCACCCCGTGAATTCTGAGGGAGGTCCGAATCGAGTGTCCTAGAGCGCGTTTCTGCCTTGTCGTCGATGGCCACCGCGGCAAGGGACGGGCTTCGTCCACCACGACGGGTTTCTTCTATGGCCCGATCACGTTCCCTAGAATCTCGGCGACGCGGTGGTGGTGGTGGTGGTGGTGGTGTACGAGAGCGAGATGAGCTATCGCGCCTACCCTTGCGACCACCTCTAGGACTTGGGCTACGGCGCCGGCCATACCGAGGTGGGGGCGAAGGTGAACGACTTGAAGGTGGTGTTGGAGATCGGGAAAAACGACGTCTGCGTAGCGGAGGGCTCCGACTAGCACGGCGTCTGTCCTTTCCACCACCGTATCTTCTTGGAGGGGATCGAGAGCGAGAAGGGGAACGTCTTCGCCTTCGAGAGGGAGGAGGTGACAGTGAACGGGACCGAGAACGACCTCTAGAAGGAACGATGGAAGGAGAGCGCCGGCGTCTGGGAGGAGAGGGCGAACGACTGTAACGACGACGTGAGCGTTGAGGAGGGGGAGAGCGGGATCGAGAGCGGCGGGCCGGCGGTGAACTATATCTCTGGGGTGTAGGTGATGGACGCCTGCCGGCGGGTGTGCGGGAACGCCGATTGGAAGGTGGTGGGGGTGAGCGAGAACTGCGGGCATCGAATGGTGATCCAGATGGGGAGCGACGGCGTTGGGGTGGTGGGGAGCGCGAGGAAAACCGACGACCGTGACGCTGATGAAAATTGCGGTTAATGGATTTGGGCGTTGAACATCAAGGGACATGAGACATACCCCATCACCACCACCACCACCGCGCCTACCCCAACCGCTGTCTCTACCTCTACCACCGCCGTCGAAGCCCCCGCGACCACGGCCCCTACCCCTACCCCTACCCCTCCCACCACGATCACCACGATCAGCTCTTTCGTTTTCTCGGATTTCATCCAGCCGAGCTCTGCGATCTCTTTCCCCGAACGCGCGTTTGTCGCTCTCCCTTGCCTTGCGCATTTCTTGCTTTTTTTCCTCTACAAATGTTTTTGGGACACCAGCGGGTGAATCCTGGGCCTCGAGCAGAAGGTTCCAGAGTGCTGTCATAAAAGCGGGGGTTGAAGACGTAAGGAAACCGTTCAAGTTAATTTGCATTTTTTTGGGGTCGGGGGTCTGTACCACGTCCAGGATTGGATCAAAACATGGTCATCGGAGACTGCGCGTGATGCTCACGGTGTGATTCGGGTCCTCGAGCAGGCCCATGGCATACTCAACGACGACCTCATCTTCGAGACCAACGAGCTCAGTGACCTTCTTAGCAATCCATGGTTTGATGACCTGCAAATTTACTTTTTTCATGTCCACCTGAGAAAAGAAAAGAGGATAAGGACGTCGTTGGACTGCAAGGACGCAAATGACACACTTTTTTGTCGAATTCTGGAGGGAACTTCATTGTCTTGAGTAGCTTGAGCTCCTTGTCGGAGAAACGCCTGTCTTGGTCGGCAGAAGTGCCCTTGAAGAAACCTTGGAGCAGTCTCGTCAACACTAGGAGGTACCTGGAGAAGTTGTGTGGATCTTTACCTGCGTCCGCCATGGTTGCAACAAAGAACAGAGAGGGTAAGCGTGAGAATGCAAGTCTATATAGCGCATTCTATTACAAGACTTCTCGCTCGTCAAAGCCAACGTTTACTTTTAACACTCCTCGCTCGTGCAACACCCTCAAGCGCTCTCTAACGACCTTGCCAAGTCCATATTCACCCTTATTCGAGATGACCACCCGCACCTCGTCGAGATAAGACCACACACACTTCTCAAACACCTTGGTGAGCCCTTCGAAATCAATCGCGGACATCGCGCGGACATCTGCAGGGTACAAGGCAAGCGACAGCACGCGCATCCGCGACCGGATCTGAGAAAGGAGAAATGTGAGAGCCTCGAGTGCTCGATGCGGCGGCGCCGGTTCCTGTCCAAACGGGTCCACCAGCGGTGGAGATGGAACCACAAGTCCAAAGATATGGCACTCTTCCAGGTTCGTATTTTCGGCGAGTTCCATTTCCCTCACCAGGGCATCTGCACGCCGTTCACGGTCAGTCATTATCCCCGGCACCGATTACTTTCCGACACTCACCCCCTCTCTCCACGAAATCAGTTTCGAATCCAATATACACCTTCCTCAGACTATCCCCCACTCCTCTCAAAAACCTCCCAACGACATTGGCCTCTGACACACCCACCCCTCCCATTCTAACATTTTTGATCCTGGGTCCAGATTCTCCCACCTCCCGCTGGTGATCGGAACCCGCCATGATCCACTCCAAGATGGGCTCCATATGCACACCTCTAAGCCCTACTTCTTTCAACCTCGCAGGAGGGGGCTTTATAGCTCTCTCCCCGTCCACCGCAGAGTCGAAGAAGCATGTCGGTGTGTTTCCCTTTGCACAGTGCACCCCATCGAGTGTGAGCATCTCCAACTCTGTGAACTCGCCGAGGAAGCTGCACATGTCTCTTGTCGTGTGGAACACAAATCCACGTAACGTCAGATTTTTCGCGTGTTTGAAGGCCTGGAGACAAGCCGTGCGCGATCGGGAAGAGAGGTATTCCCAAGTGACGCGCTCCATCTCAAGGCTTTGGACGCGGGGGAGATATGCCGCGAGGTGTGGGAGGGCATCGTCGAGCCATTTTGGATTCCAGGCGTCGCCGCGTGTCTCCCGGATGGACAGCTGTGCGATGTAGCGTCCAAGGTTGGGTATAGTCCACCGTGGAAGGCTATCCCCCGGCCCGTGCGAATATGCACGCAATAACCGGACAAACCCCATGCCCTTCTTCCGGCCACTTAGTCGCACGCCTGCCCATATCCCCATCCTCGCGGTGTTGAGCCAGAGTTTGCATACGAGCGCACAGGCGCAGAGGATGTCGAGGTCTGCAGGATCGGAGGACTCGTCTTGGCGCAGAGTCTGAGGCACGCGACGAGCAATGATGTCTATGATTTCGAGGTGGAGTTCCGCCGGAAGTGAAGGTAGAGGCCGTGATTTACTCGTGGCGGCGGTGAGGGCTGGCATTTCGAGTTCGAGGTGGTGCAGTGATTTCAGGTGAGTTTATAGCCTTGCTGACTGTGAACCAAATTGGGGGCCCCAATTCTCGCGGTAGGCAATAATCCAGTAGATGGGAACCTGCTGCTCCTGTTATCTAGGTGTGAATATGATTCGCTGGCCTAGGGTAGTGACAGCGGGTATAAAAACTGTGTCTTGCACCGGTGCGCGAGGAAGGCGGGATGACGGCGTGCACCGCACCACAGGTAAAACATGGGTAAGCCAGACGAAAACCTATACCTCACCTCACCCTCTAATCTCTCGCATATCTTGTTCCGGGCAAGGATCTGTCAGCGTACCGTTTCCCGCCATGCCGTGCGTCAGCCGAAACATGTGCTAGTAGTGGCTACCTTGGAGATGTTGGCTGTGGACTCTTATCTTGCTGCTCGGATGCGATGCAGCTTGCCGAGATGGAGTCTAGTACTTATACTCGAGCGCTTATGCTGGGTGAAAAACGAGCTTCGCGTTACATTCTCCGAGGTCGATACTAACTTGAACGTGACTACCACTCTCTCAGACTCCCGTCTTCGCCTCTCCATTGGGGATTTCTCCATGCATCTTGGGTGTGGGCGGTTGAACGCGCCCTGACGAGTTTCTCGTTGATAGCGATGCCGAGACCGGGACCTAGCATACCCCGAGGCAGTGCGCGGTGGTGATTGGACGGATATCGGGGGTGGGGCGGCGCGACATCAATGGCGGAAGAGTGTGTCATTGATCACGATCACCATGCAGAGGCGGTGAACGTTGAGAGGAGAACAGCCCCGAAGGTGATCAGGGCCCGAACGAATATGGATCATCGTCAGACATTCAACAGTTACACCCGTCGGCACTCACCACTCGGTACTTGGACATATCCATCCCGGACAGTGAATACCGTCGGGTCCTCGAGGTATGTGTAGAGGTCTGCGTCTTCGCTATTGTAGTGAATCTGGTTCGATGATGTTTTTTCAGTGCCAAGCTCCCACATGATGTCCACAGTGGGGATGCCTCACCTGCCAACTCATCTCTTGGATAAAGACTGCGATACAAACCGATCAGAAGCACGGATATTGGCAACGACACGATGTGTTAACAGGGGTACAGGACTCACAGTTCAACCGCGCTGTCCCTACTGCGACACATGCTGCAAGTGCAATGGGGCCCAACGGACAGTGCGGCGCAAGGGCAACGTCGTACGTCTCCGCAAGCGCAGCAATGCGTACAAGTTCAGAGATGCCACCACAGTGAGAGACCTAGAGGCAATCGTCGGAAGTAACACAGGTGAGGACATCTTCATCACTGTACGATGCACACGCACGTCTGGTTGGACAATGTCGAGCGCTCTTCCGTCAAAGAACGGCCTAAAGTCGTGCCTCGAATACAGACGTTCTCCGGCGGCAATAGGGACGGAGACAGAACGTGCGAGGTCCGCGAACTCGGATGGGAAGGTTGGGAGGAGAGGTTCTACGATCACCACACCCCAATATTAATATTCAGTGAGTCCTCGGGAACCAGTAGTTTGGGACTTGCCTTCGATGAACAGGACGCCTTCCTTTTCGAGCAGGGCTGCGAGTTGACGGGCCATACCTTTGTGAAGCCGTCCGTGGAAGTCGACGCCGACATCCATACCCAGCGAACGAACCTCTCTGACACGCTCGACGGTTGACCTTAGGATGTCGGGTGAATCGATCCACGCTACTCCTTCTGCGCTTGGCCACACCCCGGATCAGCCGGGTGTGTTAGCGTACGGGAATGACTGACCGGTGGCATTCATCTTGACCGCGGTGAATCCCTGCTGTTTCCGCTCTGCGGCTGCCTCGCGCACAGCACTGGGATGGTCACCGCCGACCCAACCATACACGCGGAGGCGATCACGGACTTTACCACCCAACAGCTGCCAGATGGGAACGCCCAGCTTCTTACCCTTGATATCCCACAACGCAATGTCCAGCCCAGAGAGCGCGGACTACCGTTTCGATACATCAGTAGTGGTGGTGGGGTACTTTGCAGAGAGAGACGCGCGCGCGCACCATCAAGACTGGGCCACCGCGGTAGAAGCGCGCTCTGTAGGCCGCCTGCCAAATGTCCTCGATGCCATCTGCATCCCAGTGCACGAAACGGGAAGCGAGGTCACCAAAGGCGCCTTCAATTGCTTCGGTGTGTCCCTCGAGGGTGGATTCGCCCCATCCGACGAACCCGTCTGCGGTCTCGACACGCACGAAAAGCCATCGCGGAGGGACGCGGAAGAACTGGGGCGAGAAAAGGGCATGTTTGCAGTTGGCTTTGAAACGAGGTGGGAGCGAACACTTACCTCGATTTTTGAGATCAGGCTTGCCGTGGATGTGGTGAGCGACATGGCCCGAGTCGAGGGTGGTAGAGACCCCTACGAGCTGATTCATCCTATATTTTAAGTATGCGAGAACAAGTGATCAGGTGTTGCGTACTGATTGATTTGACCGGCCCGGCGACGGAGACATTGGAGCCATGGCCCGACTCGTTCTTTGGCATGGCCTGCCATTTGATGTTCTACTTGTCCGCCTTCAGTGTTAGATCGTGTCCGGGTCTTACAACTGGCACCAGCTTCCGAGGATAGGCCGGAATGCTCCAACATCAAGTAGTATTCGAACATAAGATACTCAACATAACTGACGAATAATGTATCATTACATACATCTCTGAATATGCTACAAACTCCGGGAAATGCTGCTAACGATACATGTTCAAATCCGTACAAATCCATTATATGCATTACTTTGCGGCAGAGCTGGAAAACTGAAACATCCATGAGCAGACAAGTGTGCCGAGCAAGTGATGATCACCGACTTTGGTAACAGATTTTGTGCCTTCTGAGATCGCGTGTTTCGCGAGCTCACCCGGAAGGATCAGACGTACAGCAGTCTGAATCTCGCGGGAAGAAATGGTCGACTTTTTCGAGTAAGCAGCGAGTTCTGCGGGGAATCAAATGAGCCGCCAGACGAAACGAACATGAACACGCATACTAGATGCCTCAGTTGCAATACGCTCGAAAATGTCATTTACAAAAGAATTCAAGATGGACATGGCCTTATTCGCGATACCGATTTCAGGGTGGATTTGCTTGAGAACTAAAGACCGCGATGAAGTAAACACAGCATCCGACTAACGAGGGACGCGCCTTTGTAGATGTAAGACGAATACGTTTCCTTGCGGCCCCTTCGACGCTTCTTCTTCTCCTCACCAGCAGCTGGTGGCGCGGCGGTCTTTGCAGTCTTCTTTGCACCCTTTGCACCTTCTACGGTTTTGGCGGGTTGTTTGGACGCAGTTGCAGAAGCAGGGCCTTTTCCGCCGGTGGTGGAGGCGGGTTTTGGGGCCATGACGACGACGGTGCTCTAGACGTACTCCGCAGCGATTACCGGTTGGACGTCAACGACAGAGCTGCATCTAAGCGATGCCCCTAATATATTGTGCACGTGATGATTATGTTTGTTTGTCCATATCGCGTCACGACGCGTCCTGTTGGCGCGTGCGGGGTATAAATACCGCGTCGACGAAAGACGCCCCATTCAACGACTCGGTCAACATGCCTGCAAAATCTAGTGCAAAAGGTGGAAAGCTCGGCGGTAAAGTCAAGGGCACTGAGGGTAGCAAGAGTCATTCTCGCTCTCAGAGAGCTGGCCTTCAGTTCCCTGTCAGCCGTATTCATCGCATGCTCAGAAAATCTACCCTTGGCCGCCGTATTGGCTCTGGTGCACCAGGTCGATCCCCCTCTCCGTCGCGAGTTTCATTTTCTGACTTGGCTACCGTTTATAGTATATCTTGCGGCCGTGCTCGAGTATCTGTCTGCTGAAATTCTCGAACTTGCCGGCAATGCTGCCCGCGATAACAAGAAGCGTCGCATCAACCCGCGACATCTCCAATTGGCTATTCGTAATGACGAAGAGTGGGTCACACCAGCCGAGTGATATCTACCGCGCTAATCCCTCTTTCAGGCTGAGCAAACTGCTTGGCAACGTCATCATATCCGAGGGAGGCGTTGTACCATTCATCAACCCAGCGGTAAGTTCTTCCTAGTTGGGTTGACAATCCACTCACTATGTTTTCAGCTACTTCCAGCCAAGTCCAAGAAACAGAGCCTCGACAGTCAGGAGGTGTAAAATGTCCTTTGATTGCGTACTCTCAATGCTGCTAATGTACCTTGCTGTACAATATACATGCTTTTTCGGTTATGCACGTCGTTGCCCCTATCATTCCAGCCTCAGGCCTAGTGTTTACCGCGTCAATCAAACGTCTATCAACATTAATACTCTGAGACACGTGCTATCTTTGGCGTTAAGCAACATCCACGAGATATCATTGTGCATCCTACAATATTGTATACCACCCAAAGCGATCCACATCCATGTCTAAGCAGCTTTACCCTCCATTGTACCTTCCACAAGCCCTCCCACCCATGTTTCAAATACCTCTTGAACCATGACGCCTTTTTCGTCAAAGAACGCGCTGTACTCCTTGGAGCCTTGCGCGCGGTTCTTGGCCAGGAGCGACTTGCCACCTGACGTAGACTGCACGTAAGTGATGTTCAGCGAATAGGAGGGGGCGTTTGTAGGTGATGGTTGAGGGGAGAAAGCAGAAACGGGGAGAGTACGCGAGGAAATCGTGATGCGCTCCGTTACTATCCGCTTTGAGAAGGTCTTGCGCCTGCCCACAAATACGATGTCACCCTCTACGAAATATGCGTAGAGCGCCTGAAGGGACGTCAAAATGACATAACTAGAGAAAAATATATGAGACGAGGACGAGACGAGTTCTTTCACGAAACACGTGCATTATGAAACCGGCCCAGACCGCGGGCTTGGACTGTTCGAATTCCACTTTCCAACCGTAGAGACCAGTGACTCCGGCGACAAGTACGCCTGCCCAGCCGAGAGTGAGCCGCACGTCCGTATGGAGATGTATCTGTTTAAACAGATCCGAGCGCGACAGATACTGCGCAAGGTTGAAAAGGACGTCAATCAAAATACGGGAGGGATACGTACCCGCTTCAGAGCATCATCGCATGCATTCTTGAGGTCGGTCGAGCTTGCGGTATTGACTTTGATAGTGTCACGTTCCTCAGCCGATACTGGGATGCTCAGTGGCCCAGGGGGCTTTTCAGGCGAGGCGGAACTGCCACGACGAGAGCTTGCGACTGGCGCGAATGGCTCTGGCGCGAGCTCTTTCGCCGTTTTTTTATGCGGCATGCTGCGACGAGGATGAGAACAACAAGGACTTGACAGGCGACGTGTTCAATACGTGGTGGGAAACACTTTCTGTTTTTAGCGATTGCGCTGACAGCACACACAAAGTGGTGTCTAGTCTTAGATTGTGCCAGCCAGGTGAATATGCCCCCTGGCTCGATAGCAGTCCTTGGCGGCGGTCTGACAGGCCTGTCCGCCGCATTTCATCTTGCAAGACGTTTCCCGACGACACATATCGTCCTCATAAACAGGGAGACTCGTTTCGGCGGTTGGGTGCGTTCAGAAAAGGTCAAGATGACCCTGGGAAGTCGTGAAGCAGAGGTCCTCCTTGAAGCAGGTCCCCGTACACTACGTCCCAATGCGCCCAGTGTCCTTGAGCTGGTGTGTGGGCCCATGTCTCACTCGGCAGTATCGTTGACTGCCTCCGCGAAGACTAGATTCACCTCCTGAACTTGACCCCATCGCTCCTTACTGTACCCAAGTCTGCCGCCGCTGCCCAGAACCGCTTTCTGCACATCCCTGGTTCGCGGGGAATCCACCGCATTCCGTCTTCGCTGCTGGAAGTCATCGGCTCACTCCTGGCGCCGAACGCGCACCTGGGCCATATCCTCCTATCTTCTGTCCTTTGGGAGCCGCTGAAGCGGAGAAACAGACCCCTGGGTGTCGACGACGAATCGGTCAATGACTTTTTCACCAGAAGATTTGGTGCGGAGTTTGCACGGGTGTTTGGGAGCGCACTCGTCCACGGGATATACGCTGCAGACTCTCGAAAGCTGAGTTTGCGGTCTGCCTTTCCTTCGATGTGGGATGCGGAAGAGCGCGGACGTGGGTCTGTCCTGCTCGGTTCCTTGCGTGCATCTAGTCCTCCACGCGCACGATCGAACCAGCACATGTCTTATGACGTGGGAGACTTACAGCACAAGATGCGTGATGTCTCCGTTTACACTTTCCAGAACGGCGTGAGCACGCTTGTGAATGCCCTCGTGAATCACCTTCGCAAACAGCCCAATGTACACATGTATAGTGGGGTACGAATCACGGGGCTTCGCATCAACTCGAGGAACAATCGATTCGAGGTGATTGCATACCTCGACGTTACGTTGTTCTTCTCACTTTTTATTAGGTAACAACATCATCACAAGAAACCCTCTTTCCAACACATGTTGTCTCTGCCCTCCCCCTCCCTGAATTGCAGGGAGTACTCTCGCCAGCGACACCGCTACCTCATCTTACGACCAACACTTATTCTTCCGTGACGGTTGTCAACCTCGTGTTCAGTTTACCTCCATCCTCTTCGCTTTCGCTTCACCCAGACGGATTCGGCTATCTCACACCCCGTCCGGTAGATGGCTACGCTGCAGTCAAGGGTTCAGGGATTCTAGGCTGTGTGTTTGATTCGTCCTCGACCGCAGCTCAGGACTCCTCGGGCATCGTCAAGATGACTGTGATGCTTGGCGGTCCGTACATCTCTGGGTCGGCCTTTCCGCAAGTCAACAGCCCGGCGCTGCTTTCCGAACTCGCGGATCAGCTTGGGCGACCCCTTCCCCCGCCCCTGTTTGTCAAAATTCACTCCAATCCAAGATGTATACCCTTATACGCCGTCGGTCATCCACAACGAATGGAAGAGCTGAAGAGTACGCTCGCATCGGAGCCATGGAACGGTCGGATGGAAGTTGTGGGTGCGGGAGTGGGGGGTGTGAGTGTCGGTGACTGCGTCGAAGCCGGAAGGAACGTCGGGAGGGCGTGGAGCTAGGTTGGCTTGTGTGAGTCATGAGTCGGTATCACAGAGCAAATTTACATTCGTCACAAAGTTTAGTGAATCGAGATTTGGGTCATCCCGTAGCGCATTCACGCTTGGTGGCGTTTCTGATGATAGGCGGCAGCGGATGGAGGCTTGATATGGTTCTCTCATGAAGCACAGGATTCAATGACACAAATGGTCTTGGGCTGCACGTTTGCCGTATTGTTTTCCCATACAAAGGCCCGACTCCATCGCGAAGCTAAATCAACGCCATTGATAATGCTCCTCTTATCCAATTTGGGCATCTTGGATGGTCGTAGGGGCATCCGCCTGGTCCATCCGCCTGGTCCAAATACAGGCCCACGTCCACATCGCCCCTGACAAGCGCCAGTGCTCCTGGGCTCCACGGGTGGCGGTCGGTGGGCAAGCTTGGCATCCATTAGCCTTTATCTAGACTCCATTCCGATCATAAAGCGGTCTCTTGCAACAATCGTAGTGCTCGCACTACAATACATTACAACCACGGTGGATCGTCGTGGTATCCAGCGTCTCCACAAAACGTGTCTCGACCCTTGCTGTATATGAGCGTGACTGGCACGCATTTGAAGTTCACACTTGCATCTACCGTCCTTTCTCCGCAGGCTCGCTCTCAGGATATCTTGGTCCAGGTTTATTCGTCGTCTTTTTTGTTCTTCCGCACCCCCTCTTCTGTGACTACAGAGCGCTTTCCTCGATGAATATACCTGTTTATCGACAAAACCTGGACCACGACGACTGGGAAGTCGCGTCGGTGTATGACAGCGATGACTGCAGCAGCCTGGATGGGAGTGCATACGACGAGTCCATCCGCTCCTCGCCTTCACTCGATGTTCCTGCCTTGCGCTTGGAAGGCTACCTTTACGACGACACTCGTCCCCGTTTTGTCAATGGGTACCCCGTGCCACAACAACAACATCAAAACTACCCTCTAGCGACGCCCGCCCGTCCCCGGTGGGACACACGCTATGCACCCGGGGAACAAAGTAGTTTCGTCGTACCCCCTCCAGGGGTGATCTTTCCGCCCAAAGATTGGGCTCTCCCTCCGCAGGATATGCACTGGCCTACTACAACTAGCCGGATGGCATCCTCCTCCGATATGCCAGTGAATATGGGTCTGATGGAGACACCATCCCCACCACCACCACCTCCTCTCCTTCTCTCGCCATCGTCACCACCACGTTCATCGTCACCACTGATAAAGCGGCCATCGCCTACGACAACGATCGCATACGGCCAACCACCCCACGCGACGTCCATCACGGTGTCCGGCGCTGGCACGGGAGCAAACGTAAACGGCCATGCGTCTCCTATCATGCCTCCCCCACCACGATATCACGAAGTGGCCCACGTCATCTCACCACGCCTCGCGGATGCAGGGTGTCAGGCACATTCGACCATGGCGATGAGCCCTCCTCGGAGGTCTGGGCATGACGTCTTGTCGCCATACGCACCTGGGCCTGGACATGTACTACCACGGGGGCCACGGTCTGGCGAGGAATTCACGGCGGCAGACGGACGTTATGGTAGTAGTGGACCTGGCGGTCATCCAAGTTACGGGCTGGGAGACCGACCCGATACACACCCCCCGCCGGTGCCCAGCAAGCATGAATATGAACATGAGCCTGAACACGAACATTCCGGTGGGCGAACGAGGATGGCGAGACCACTGATGCGGGAGCGCCGGCCGAGTGTATGGCGGCGGTTCGTGCGGCGGTTCAGTCCGTCGCAAGTGTCGGTCGGACAAACGTAACTGTGGTTGAAAACGCAAGTGGGTAGAGCGCCTGTCAGGTCAGCTGAAGATGCCAAGACGATCGCTGTATTTATGGATATGACGGTCTACTTATCTTTTGTCGGTGTCTGGCGATGAGATACGGTGTCGTCTGGATAATGCTATGTTGTGTACTGTAACCGTGCGTAGTGTATATTTTGGGGTATGGAATCGGATGGCAGTTCGTGTTCAATCGAGCCGAATTTTAGCACAGGCTCAGCAACACCAAGTACAAACGACAAATCAACGTCGGGAACAACGTTGAGGACGTTTTTCACTGTCAGCGTCACCTTAAAGAACGCGATCGTCCTGCGGTTCAAAATACCATTACTTGCCAATGGAGGGACGACGAATAAAAGTAGGAAAGGGACAAAGCCCGCGGCGAGGACCAGTTCCGAGTCGAAATCGCCCGCGTGTGGCAAGACTGTAGGTGACAGTGGCCGAGACAGCGGCACGAGGGGCTCACTGAGATTAAAGCTCGAGAATGAAGTTGGGGTAGGCTTGCCGGATACAAGGTCAACATCGCGTTGCACCCAAGCCTGCCGTCACGGTATGTGTCAATGCCCATCTCAATGACGCCAGGTTTCCGCTGCTCCGCAACGTCCACTGACTTGGTCGTCCCAACAAGGCAGGCTGAACTGCGACCAGGCCCGAACCCGCCTGAGGGTGCACCATTAATTTTTTTCTTTCTCGTAAATCCAGTACCCCTGAACCCCTGTGCTGGCATGTCCCTTTTCAGGGAAACTGACTGGTGGGATATCGCCTTTCTCTTGGAAGTTCAACGAATTCGGTCGACACCCGAACGACATCAGTATCGATCGCTGATGCGGCGTCATTCTTTGCAAGCACTCGTTCTTGTCTTCAATACCCCTCTTCACCTTCTACATCTCCTCGAGTTCTAACTGGAGCACAGGTCCAGCCTTCCTATCATGTGCGAGCAACGCATATTCCATCTGTTTCTACAGCCTCGTTCTTTGTGTCTCGAAGTGTCCTGTCTACTCTGAAAAGAGACGAGTTAGCTCAGCCCCAGCAGCAGTGTCGGAAAGCTCTTCCCCCTCGTCCGCAAGCTCGCGTTGGATGCGAAGCCTCGTAATTATGCTGGTGATGAGGAAACAGAGGATGGTCCGAGCAAACTTCTGTGTGCCGTCATCGCAAACAAGTTGAGCACCGGGCGTGACCAAGTCGTCTGCTATCGCGA
>JBBPSL010000075.1:0-47231 GCA_038093555.1 Butyriboletus appendiculatus
GGTTATCGATAGGGGCTAAATGCGAAAGTCATTGTATAAAATGGGGAAAAATAGTAGAAATAAAAGGGAAAATAATACGGTCTGTAATAACCCCATGGCCCAGGAAAATAGCTCACAGCAGATGGATGCTCTGTCGGTGATTATGAATGAGGACAAAAAGGACTTGACAGTAGTAATAAGGACAGGAAGTGGAAGAAGCCTACTGTGGACTGTATCATTGTTATTTGTCCTACACTAAGGCATGCAGAATCTGCTCTTGCAGGTAGAGCATGTCAGCACTGATGTTTTTCCTTACATAAGTCATTCCAGACAACCTAGCCAGTCCCTCTGCCCATCACTGACATCTTGCACAGGCTGTGTGTGAGCCTGCTAGAGAAATAGATCAGGCAGGTGTCCATTGATGAGTTTCACAACATCAGACAATGCCACCCCAATCACTGTGTGAAATGGCAAGTATTGGCAAAACAATGTAGTCAAATGAACATACAGCTCATTCTCCTCTCTGTGACATGTCCTACATTGATGGCTGACTCCCTATTACTGTATAATATTCATAGCTGGCAAGTGAACTTCATCATAGGGCTGATAGACCAACCAGAGATCGGCCTCCATTACACCAGAATGGTGTACACTATTGAACTCAACCCCCTCCACAGCATTGTCAACCAATTGCACAGCATGTTGAGAGACCCAAGGAAAAAATGCTGGTATTCTTCAGTAGCTTGCTAAGGTGGAGCTGATAAAGTTTGCAAAAGAGAGCTGGATGTTCTACCACAGTGACATGTACTCATGGGGGAACACAAAGGAGGATAACCTCCAGAGATGGGATGAAGGGGAGAGCAAGGTAATGGCCTACACAACAGGATTCTCTCAGAGAATGTGGACAGATGGCATGTGAGGTTTGTGGTGATGAAGGACACATAGTATGGACTGCTAGTTACCATGGAGATGATCAGGTAAAAAAGGATAAGAAGATGGTGTTGGAGGAGCTGGAGAAGCTGGAGGAGGAGGCAGTTAGTGAGAAAGAGAGGAAGGAGGATTTGAATGTGTCATCAGAATCATTGGGGAAGTCATCAAAATCATTATTGTCATCACTAGGGGACTCTTCAGAAGGAAAGGAGGGAGCATCAAACATTCCAGTTATGACCAACCCAGAAAATATACAGAAATGCAGTACTTTGGTAGTAGTGAGTCCAAATGATAAAATGTATAATATTTTATCTTCTGACACTACCCACTCCTACAAATGTTGCCACAGTAAGGTCTTTACCCCACAAGAGGCAGGTAATGCCTATCTGAGGACATGCTAAACCTCACCCAGCCCCTCCTTGTTAATTCATGTATGTGTAGCATGTAGTTTCTGTGAATATGTAGACATGAATTCTAATGGTGTATATGGCATCTATGTGGTTTTGAACATTCTGAGTGCCAAGAATTTTATCAGCCAAAGGCTGCCACTTATCATTGACAATATAAATGTAAAACAAAGTTTGTGATTGTTTGTACAGAGATATTCCTGGTGTGATTGATCTATAAATTTACTTGTGAATAAGATATCACCATTTATGTTTAATATGTTCAATCACTCCAGTGTTGGAAGATACAGTATGTACCTTGTAGGAGTGCAGGCTTTCCAGAGTATCCTGGATCTTCTTGAATGCAGATGATAGCTCAGTAATGTCCTCCATGAGTGTGCCAGCTTTCTGATTTCCCTCTATGTCTTCCATAGCCCATAACCTGAGATGATTGACCTTTATCCATAGATGTTTGAGCAACTCAGCATAAGTCTGCCTCAGTTTTTCAGTCACATCTTTGAATTGCAGGGATGCTGAATAAATCAACATCAAGGACAGGATTGCTAAACAAAGGCCTACTCATTTGAGCTCATTTTTGTAGGCTGATGAAGAGAGATCACTGTAGATGGCAGAAAGGGAGCTTGTGAACTGGCCACAGCAGTGTGCAATGGCCACCTGACTTTTGAAGCAGAATTTGCCACTTACAATGTGTTTTGCAGAATTTACACCTTGGGCACAATTGGATAAGTATTTATCTATAGTTAGAGAAATTTACAAAGCAGTGCAATAAATGCATAAAATAGGGTGTATCTTTAGTGAACCCTGGATCACACCACAACCACCACCAAAGTGAGGATGAGCACTGTAGCAGTGAAGATTAACTTATTGGAATTGTCATCAATATGGCTGTTGGACCACCCATATGGCCTGGAAGGAGGCTGATAACTGGGACTGGGAGTTTGATGGTAAAGCAAGCAGGGTGCTCAGCAGGGAGGTTTGTTGTAAGCTTGCCAGTGAACTGATGGAGGCTGAGAATGTGCTTGCTCTGAATAGTGTGGGATTGTCATGGTAGCACAGGTGGGTTGGTGGAGTCTGAAAGAAAAAAAAAAAAAAAGTGATATATCAGCAACTACAACAAGGTTCATTTTTGCTCAGTATGTTTGAGTACTTTGGTAGACAAGCAATCCAGCAATCCAACCTCAGTAGTTATGTTTGATATTGCAGTACTCTTTAACCAATGTATCTATGTTTTATATGCAGTATATACACTGGGTGTCAATCAGAATCAGTCTATTAGATGGAGTCACTTGTGTTAACCTGGCCACCTCCAAAGACATAGCCATTTGATATGAGATCAATGCCCAATCACTCTCTGGCTCCACCTAATGTTATGGTTGACATTGAAAGAGATAAACTATAGTATAATGGGGTTAGAAGTAAACTCCCAGACCTTCTCCTGCAGCACTTCTAGCTCTGATGTCAATTTTACCTCATCCTCAATGTATGAAGTCCCAGCTCTTCAGGAGATACCTTCACATCCACCAGAACATAGTCAGAGATGAACACAGCTTCAATGTGACAAAGATTCCAAACCACATTGTTGGAGAGCCGGATCCTCTGCTCAGTGGCCTGGCACACTCCAGTCCACCCTCCCCTCAACTCCTTCAACAATACTCAGGTGACCTCAGTGAGAATCCTAAGGGTGTTCTGATATGTCTCCACTTTCTGTACATCCATATCCATGTCCACCTCATTTCTCACTAGACTTTTCATTCAAGCCTTCTTCCTTTCACCCCCTACTTCCCTTGTACAGTAGGTAGCAACTTAGTAAAACTTCAACATGAAATTGAGCTTCACTTCAAAGTCTATAGGACCACAAATGCCATTATAGCTTGTAGGGAATGGCCTGCTCTGATTCAATGACTGTCAAATACAATGTCAACCTGGGCCAGTAATCTGCTCAAATAGCCAGCCCTTGTGAATTCAGATCGTTTTGTATGTCATATAGAGTCAGTGACCTAGAGCATACCTTTGTGGTGCAGTGAGAGGCTGTCTTTGCAACCCCCAATGACCCACTTCACTTAATCATCCACCAATTTCACCTCCACATTGTTATTCATCATACATGTAGATACATGAATTCACTCCTGGCTATTTCAATCTCTGCATTGTTATGTATACTACTGATCCATCTGCACTAATTAGTAAACTAGAGCAATTCCACCTCCAGCTACAGTATTCCACTTGGATGTCCACTACTGCCTTTACTTTACTTTTGCATTGTTATTTGTTACATATGTAGGCAATGCATCACTACTGATTTTATTCACAAGTGGATTGGTAGTGCACCAGAGTAGTGTAGCCCAGTGTACCACTGAATGATCAGAGGGGACCATTAGTGCAAGTGTGTGGACAAGTTGAGCTTAGTGGTGTAACCATGTTTTTCCTTCAATAGGGCTTCAAGTAGAGTGTAAGATTGACTATAAGTTGATCAACATTTCAGTCACAATGTGCTTTAAAAAACCTCCTCTCTACCTACCACTACCACCTCCCAATATCCACCAAGTACAATCACAATGAAGGTGGTGAAGAAAGATAAGCCCCCATCAACTCTGATAATGCTCCATTGGAAGCAAGGATGACAAATGCACCAGGGAGAGAACCCCAGGATGTAGTTATGGGTGACAGTACTAAGTGAGAAGTAAAGAGCCAAGATACAGTGGCTCAAAAAACTATCCACATGTTTGGTCATTTTCCACTAAATGTGATAACCCCCAATAACCCCTAATTCTTGCCCAAAACTATGCGTATAGGAAATGAAGTACATACTCTTGGCTTTCTATCTATCTATAATTCAAGAGATTTGAATAAGATTTGATGAATTGGCAGCCATTTCAAAACAATAACTCATTCAGACAGTTTTTTGACTTTACGTTTTGATTACATATATTGGACTCTAGCATACTGTAATATAATTACATAAAATTTTGATAATGGATCTATTATGTCACCAGTATGTAACTGAGTATTAGACAACATATATAAACCCCACCATTCCATGTTTATTTTCCCACCATCACCATAAAACCCATTTCCATCACTTAAAGAAACAATATCATCTCTCTCTCCTTTCATGGACTTTCCTCTAGGAAAATTTCTACACAAACTGGCCTAGGAAAGTCTATATATAGTATGCCAGGTTCTTCAGGAACTCCAGCCAGAGAAGACTAGGTTCATGGTGGTTATCCTTCCAAGCTTACCCCTACCAACAAGAGAGCTATTGTCCAGTAAATCATTACTGGCAAGGCCAAGAATGCTGTTCAGGCTGCTCACTATATCAATACCATCATTGATACTCCTGTCTGTTCTCAGACTGTCAGAAATACTCTCAAGGAAGCCTCTTTAAAGGCTGTGGTAAAAAAGAAAAAGCCACTCCTTTCTAGTGGTCATAAGAAAAAGAGATTACCCTTTGCTCTCAAGTATCAGCATTGGACTGTGAGGACTGGAAGAGAGTTATATGGTCAGATGAGACCAAAATCAATAGGATTGGGTCAGATGGACAAGAGTATGTGTAAAAAAAAGACGGAAGAAGGGCTGATTGCTAGAGAGGTCCAAGATACAGTCAAGTTTGGAGGAGGTTCACTGATGATATGGGACTGCATAGGGTGGAATGGGGGTGGGGATTATGAGTGAGGTGGAGGAAAGAATGGATGTTGAACAATATGTGGCCATTTTGGAGCAGGAATTGTTTCAGAGCATGGAGAAATATGGAATTCCTGAAGATGACATTATCTTCCAACAAGATAATGACCTCAAGTATATCTCTAAAAGAGCCCAAAGATGGTTTGAAAAGCAAGAGAAAAAGCTTCTGGACTGGCCAGCACAATCTCCAGACCTCAATCCCATTGAACATACTTGGAATCACCTCAAAAGATGCCTCTCAGGTTATGAGAATGCTCCTACAGGAGTTCATCAATTGTGAAAAAGAGTAGTGGAGTAGTGGGGAAAGATTGATGAGAAACAGTGTCAAAAATAGATAGAAGGTATGCCTAGGAGGATTGAAGCAGTTATCAAAGCCAAAGGAGCTCATACCAAGTACTAGATACCTAGATCAGTTTAAAGTCAGAAAACTGTCCAAATAAGTTATTGTTTTGAAATGGCTGCCATTCATCAAATCTTATTCAAATCTCTTGAATCTTAGATGGATAGAAGGCCAAGGGTATGTACTTCATGTTCTACACTCATAGTTTAGGGCAAGGATTAGGGTTTATTGGAGTTATTGCATTTAGTGAAAATTGACCAAACATGTGGACAGTTTTTTGAGCCACTGTATTAGTGGCACAGGCACTAATATAGCCAAACTGAGATCAAGATTCAATGTCCAACTGGCAAATGACAAGTCACAGGAATCTTCTAGAATGAATGTTCAGTACATGGACCTCTCCACTCAAGCAAACTCACATGACGTGCTACGTAAAATACTAAGCTCCCCAATAAGTCTAACTGCTGGGGAAATCCTAGGAACCTCACAGAAATTAAGTACAGTCTTAGTCAAGCAACTCCACATCAAGAACATGATATCAGCTAATACTGTATTATATAATGCTGTGTGTGCCAATCATGGATCATTATTGTGCATATCAGTACAAATAGAACAAAATACATATAATGTGGTAGTAGATTCTGGAATGAAGTAAACTTAACTCGATGCTGTGGACTAGGAAACAACCTGAAAGTACATAGGGACATAAAAGCCACAATGTCATTACACAATGCTAACAGTGGCACAAGTATGCTTAGTAGATTTATATCTGATTTGAAAATCAAGATTGAGGGATTGATTACAACTAGTAATTACTGAGTAACTACTACTTGTCCACTTGATATACTACTAGGACAACCATGGCAATGACAAAACCTCACATCTATAGATGAAAAACTTGATAGAACCTATCTATGGTTTAACAGAGTGAACAGAGATCATGTTATGGAAATGTCAATTATGCCACATGGCAATAGCTAAGATGCATGTATGACTAATGGATTGTCCTGAGCTTATGTAACATCACACATAGCATATCTGAGGATGACAGCTGTCAGGCCACCAACATCTATCATACAGCCATTACCAGAAATGGAATGTCACTTGCTGACAATTGTAAATACCATACAAATGTCCAAGTACCAGAGCATATTTAAGCTTAGTAACAATGAGTCATTTAATTCAGAGATCATGAGTCAAATCACCCTCCAGAAGGACTACCTATGGGTTTTTCAACCTGTACCTAACATTATTGACTATGGAAAACCCTCTTCCAACCTCAACAATAGTCAATTAGGCCCACCCAGATCATGTGTCTATGGCATGATCAGCAACCATTTAGCTGGGCATCTTATGCTAAACTTTGCCCAATTTAGCATCCTGCTACATGGAGTAACAAATATCCTAAGTGACTACCATATGACATACATCATAGATACTAATCTACCTGAGCTAAGTGCTGATGATAGTAAATGGTAGCTAATTGTACCTACAATACATCTACCTGACAATGAATGCAAGATTACATTACAAGTGCCTTACATGGTATTTAATCAAGTGGAAAAAATCACTGACCCCTTCCTCTCTCATTATACAGTACAGTACAAGCAACACCAACACTCCAATGCAACCTACCTCCACCCTCCTCTTAACTATCATTTCAATCATAGAGGAGTAGAGCTCTCCCACCTCAGCCTGCTAGCTGAGGTTTGCTGATTATGCCCCCAACTCCTTTAGATCAAGACCAAAAAGATTACAGCCAAGGACAATGAAGATGGAATCTGTCCTAGGAGAATTCCTACCACCTCATCACTTGCCTTACCCATTCAGAATCCCAATACCATCCCTGTCCCAGGCTTCTCCATTCTTGAGTCAAATAGAGCAGGTGGGAAATTGATTGAGAAGGCAATATACAGCCCTATGCTCCCTCCTTCTATAGTCTCCCTGGATGACAGTGATGACAACAAAGATGCTAAAGAAAATATGAAGGATGAAGCTGACAACAAGCTAAGCAGCCTCTTGTCTAACCAGTCTCAGTATCCTCCACCTCACTCTAATCCATCCAAGCATGCAATATTTATTGAATGACCAATAAGGTACAACCTCCTGCACACCATCATTTGACCCCAACGAGATCCAGACTCATTCAACAAACCAATTCCGCCCTCTATCCTTCATAGACAGATACTTTGATGGAGTAGACAAGTGAACTCATCTCATAGCACCTCTAACTATCAGATTTATCCCTGCACTCGAGTGTAACCTGGAGTATTATTCTCCCCCATTCTGTGCACCCTTCTGCATCAATTACACTGAGCCAGTAAAATTTCATGTCACGTGCCTATATGCTACCAAGTGACAGTATCTCAAAGCGCAATGCAACACCCATGGGACCAAGGATAGCAACATTCTAATCAAATATCCACCACCAATCTCTTTTGGTAGGATGTCCAGGTATAAGCTATGCATCTACTGGGAAGATACTAATTGACTATGTGTAAGAAGAAAGCCTTAATATCACAAGAAATAGTCTGAAGACTATGATTCAAGTGAAAGAAAAGGAATTCCAAACTAGGGAATACAATACAAGTTACACTACTTTATATACCTATGGAAATGCACACAGACCATGCTTTAGGGCTGGCAAGGAATGTGCTAGAATGTTTATATAATGTTCTAGAGTATCTATGATGTCATAGAGTCTGGATTTGATCTGAGTCTTTTGTGAGTAAGTATGTAAGTGGTTTGTGGGAATGATAAGTGATAGCTAAGTATGTATGATATAGAAGAAATGAGAGAGGCATTTCACTATGTACATAAACTGCCTAAGTTACAGGAGCTGCGAGTGACAGCACTCAACCTCATCCACTCCATCCACACCCTACTAACCTTGCACCAGTCTGCCAATTATATGCAGACCAAGGTGTAAGTATATTTTATCAATGGAAACCAATGTGCAATCGCTGTCCAGAACTACTTTTGTATGCTGATGAAACAACAATCCATCCAATGAATGTGATAATTGGAGTAATTCTTTAGTTAGAATCTACACTATCGAATTACACAGCTGAGTGCAATCCTCATTACACTAACCAATATTTGAATATTGCCAGAAACTAGCAGAAGCCTGGACTATTCCACTGCAGATTGGAGCATCCATTCTTGGCCTCAGAGAGAGTTCTAAATAAGCCTATATTTGATTCTGTTCCCAGAATTACAGCTGATATATCCTTGCAGGCTGGCTGCAAAGTCTCTATTGAGATTGCATGCCCAGAAGCAACTATCAGAAAGACTATAGCTACTGACCTAGGCATTTCCCATGAGAACTATAAGTCCATATACAAATATAGCTACTAGCACCCCAATTACCAACTGTGTACTATTTAACAACGAGATCATACAACCCTTGAATTATTACAAGTAACCTATGATAGAACTACAGATTACTTAAGCTTTCTACTAAATGCAGCAACCCCAGATGAAGCAACCATCAGCTACCATGACAACTACTAGTCACTATTCAGCACATGCTAATAGTACACATTACATCCTAGATCCACAGACCATAGGGAGACTCACACAATCAAATGAGCACTCTAGTGTAAAAGTACATGGTGAATACAAATGGGTTGATAAGAAAATCAAGCCCATTTCAAGAGCCATACCACCAGAATTTAAGGTAATCTGAACAATACCTTACAATCCATTCACCACACTTGTACATCTTGATGTACACTTTCCAAATTGAAAACCCACTGGAGGGTTCACTCAAGAAAATATTGATAAAATCATGAGTGACATGACAAGTCATCAGATCTTGGCACTTGACGAACAAAAGCTATTCATACATGTATTCATCAAGAATAAGACAGCCATCATCTTTACCAATGAAGAAAGAGAAACCCTTAAAAAAACCTACTTTAGCCCTTACAAGATTCCCCACATAGAGCATGAACCATGGCAACAGAGAAATATTCCAATCCCACCTAGACTTAGGGAGAAAGTGATTGAGTTATTAAAATCCAAGATTGTAGCAGGAGTATACAAACCTTGCCAATCACTATATTGATCTAGATGGTTTTGCACCTGGATTCCAGCGAAGCAAAAGCTGAGAATTGTGCATGATTTACAGCTACTTAATGGTGTTACCATTAAAGAATCTTCCATACCCCCCACACCTAGATCAGTTTGTAGATTAATTCCTAGGTGGAAAATGTTTTACAGTACTAGACTTGTACTGGAGCTTTAATGCTAGGAAAATGGATGAAGCTAGTTGAGATATGACAGCCTTCTATTGTCCTATTGGTCTACTTCAACTTACCTCAATGCCCACTGGATATATCAACTCACCCTCTGAATTTCAAAAGTGCATGGTATTTACATTCCAAGAGGAAATTGTCAAACAAGTCATGAATGTACTCATAGACAATGCTCCTATTCAAGGATCCACTACCACCTACCCTAATGATAAAGAGAATCCTGCTGTTCTATCAAAATGACCCACAATACAACAATACATCTGGGGGCATGCAGAAGACTTAAATTGAATCCTACACCAATTAGCAGAAGCTGGAGGAACATTCTCTGAAAAGAAACTTCAAATCTGCAAACCTAAAGTTACTATTTTAGGACAAGAAGTAGGAGTAGAAGAACATAAACCTGATGCCAGACAAGTCATAGCAATCCAAAATTGGCTTGCCCCTAAGAATGTCAAGGAAGTCAGGCAATTTATGACTTTGTGGAATCATATGCATTTGAATATCCAACTACTTGCAGATAGCATCTAGTATAGCTTCCTCATAGAGAAAGGAAACAGATTTTGTTTGGACTAAAGAATGGCAAGAAGCCTTTGAGACACTCAAGCACCATATTACAACTGCACCAATACTAGTGTCTATTGACTATACCTGTGAATAACCCATCATTTTATCAGTTGATTCAAGCTACATGGGTGTAGGAATGATACTATTACAGTTGGATATTAAAAGCAAGAGACAACCATCAAGATATGGATCATTACCATTTTCAAAAACAGAAACAAATTATTCCCAACCAAAGCTAGAATTATTCTGAGCTCTAAGACAATTCTGAATCTATATCATTGATGCTAAATGAACCTGAACTTCAATCCAATGAAGTAATCAACAGATGGATTCAAGGAATACTACTGTCTGACTTTGAGTTAGTACATGTACCAGCCATCAGATTCAAAGGACCAGCTACACTATCCCAAAGATCCAAAGAAGATAAAGCTGAAGTGCAACCTTATAATGATAGTTGGTTAGATGAAATTGCCCTATTCTATGGTGATTATGGACCATCTCTATGAAAGAGAAATGGTATTCTCAATGCCATCTCAACTCTTCCATTAGCATAGGTACTGACAGCTATAGGAAAACAACAGTCAAGCCTTGAGAACATACCAGCATCTTACCAACCCTGAATACCAAACCACAAGTTGTAACTTCCTTAGGAAGGTAGTAAAGTACTTTGTAAAAGCAGGCCAAATGTTCAAGAGAACCAAATCAGGATGCCCTATCCTGGTTATCTTTGACCCTGACAAAAGAATAGAATTACTTCATCAAGCTCATGAGTCATTATGTCACCATGGAGAAAAGACAACCTGTGAAAACCTATGGCACCACTTCTATTGGCTCCAAATGTACCAAGATATATGACATCATGTCAAATCTTGTCATGAGTATCAGGTACAAAGCATAGCCAAGATCCATTTACCAATTACTACACTATCTCGTTCCATCATATTCACAAAAGTCCATATAGACATCATGCTTATGCCTCCAGCTAAATGATACCAATATATAGTGCTAGCCCAAGATGACTTGTCCAAGTATGTTGAAGGTGGAGCCTTGCACAGATCCACAGCTAGTGCAGTAGCCAAGTTTGTGCTGGAAAATATAATCCTCTGCTATGGATGCATAGGAAGAATAGTTACTGACAATGGACCTGAATTCAAGGGAGCCTTATCAGGGCTACTCAAGAGACATAATATACCACAGGTATTCAGCTCCTCCTACAATTCCCAAGCAAATGAAGTGGTGGAACGAGGATATTTTGCAATTAGAGAAGCCCTAGTAAAAGCTTGCAAAGGCAACATTCATTTATGTATGATCCAATAAGTTGAAAGTAGCCCTATTTGCAGATAATATCACTGTCAGAAGATCCATAGAATACTCAGCATATTTCATATTACATGGAACTGATTCTATATTACCCTGTGAGAAGGTAAGAGTTATTTATTAGGTTGTCACAGGTGACCACTCATCAGCTATTTAATTGAAACATGATTATGTAATACATTGTTTTGGACTTTCCATTTATAGTTGTTTGTTGTCCACATGCTATGATTTTGTGAACCTTTTATAACACTGGCTCATGTACCAATGTCCCTTGATCCCAACCCCCATACCCTAACACTCTCAGCCCCCACTATTCTACAACCAACTCATTGACAATGGCAACCATGTACTACCCTGACACAATTCTGACGACCCAGATGCTATGACAACTCCTTCAGATCTACCACAATGTGTGGGTGAATGCAGACTCACAGTTCATTGATGTGGCAATCGACAGATTGGTCATGCTAACACTTTCTGACTCCTACACTGTTCACCTCCAGTGCTTTGTCTGCAGGGAGGAGATAATTTGCTTGGTCCTCACTCATACACAGGACCTGAAGCAAGCCCAACATAGGAGACAATATGATCATGCTCATGTGATACATAGACAATGCTTTTAAGCACATCATGATGAAGTCCAGGTCAGCATCAAAGAAATGAGAGATGTATTGGAGCAAGACATTCGATAGCTATTTGCTGATCAAATACTACATCCACCAGCACAACCCTAATTGTAAGTCCTCTCCTTTCGCTTATTTTATAATGATGCTAATGTATTTCAGTTGGTTATAATTACAATGAGCACTTGCAAAGCCATGGTGATGAAGATGGCAATCTCCCAGATCCCTCCAATGGAGGAGGTTCACTGATGGTATGGAACTGCATAGGGTGGGATGGGGTGGGGATTTTGAGTGAGGTGGAAGGGAGAATGGATGCTGAACAATATGTGGCCATTTTGGAGCAGGGATTGCTTTAGAGCATGGAGGAATCTGGAATTCCTGAAGATGACATTATCTTCCAACAAGATGATGACCCCAAGCATACCTCTAAAAGAGCCCAAAGATGGTTTGAAGAGCAAGAGATCAAGCTTCTGGACTGGCCTGCACAATCTCCAGACCTCAATCCCATTGCACATACTTGGAATTACCTCAAGAGATGCCTCTCAGGTTATGAGAATGCTCCTACAGGAGTTCATCAATTATGGGAAAGAGGAGTGGAGCAGTGGGGAAAGATTGATGAGGAACAGTGTCAAAAATGGATAGAAAGAATGCCTAGGAGGATTGAAGCAGTTATCAAGGCCAAAGGAGCTCATACCAAGTACTAGATACCTAGATCAGTTTGAAGTCAAAAAACTGTCTGAATGAGTTATTGTTTTGAAATAGCTGCCAATTTATCAAATCTTATTCAAATCTCTTGAATCTTGGATGGATAGAAAGCCAAGAGTATGTACTTCATTTCCTACACTCATAGTTTAGGGCAAGAATTAGGGTTTATTGGAGTTATTGCATTTAGTGGAAAATGACCAAACATGCAGACGGTTTTTTGAGCCACTGTACATGCCATACCAGTACTGCATAGTTGTTGACTTCACTATCCCATTCTTCATCACTTTCTTCTATTTTCAGGTAGTTTTCCTAATTATAGTTATTGTCCTCTGCACTAGGTACCTCATAGTAGGCAAATCCTCTGTTTGTGAAGGTTGTGTCTATAGTTACCAAATGACTAGACATTTCTTTTTGCCTCCAATTTCCTTAAGTTGTCTGTTTATAAGCTTCACTAAGATTTGATTACCAAATCTATATAGGGGCCTATTAGAATTTGGTAGGCACAACTAATGATCTCTATTGTAGACTAGTTTCTGCCTGGTTACTAACTCCTTTATGTTATGACTATTCTGGGTAAGACCAGGCGTAGACTCAAAAAGGTTCAAGAACTGCCTACTATGTAGTAGGGATGAAGGGTCAAGGGTTCTCCTTGACAAGGACAACTAGTTCTGGAGAAATCTAGGAAGTTGCTAGGTCGAAGGCTGTGAGAGGAAGCGTCTACTCAAGAGAAAGATGATGTCTCACAGAGATCCAGAGGAAGGGGTTTAGATTGGTTGAGTAGGTCTAAACTGAAGTAAAGTGGTGACTACTTTGGGTTTATATATGTAGTGAATAGAAGCTGAGAGAAGGTCATGGAATAGTATGAGTAAGTATGGAATGCAGAAGAATGTTATGAAATCCCATAGAAGGAGTGGAACGGGATGAAGGGATTCCGCATTAGAAGTACAATGCAAAAAGGACAAACCAATGGCATAAGTGGATTGTGGGGAATGGAAGAATGTCATGGAATGCTATGAAAGGGTTCAGGTGAAGGCATTCCATGCTGAAGTATATACAGTTAAGTAAAATGATGAAGAGAAAGGAAAAGGATTGGGGCAAATCATAACATTACCCCCGTTTAAGGCAGAATCTCCGATGAATGTTCTAGTCAAGACCCCTATACTCTCCGCATGGGGATCCACACATGTTGCCTGCAGCGACGTCATCACAAATGTCGGGAGTTTTGTAAGGGTTGGTGGGATAGTGAATGTTATTGGTGTCAACGATGTATTTGACCATGCCAAAGCTGGACATGCAGCAAGAGATTTGGTGAGGGTGACAAGGTGTATGGCAAGTGGACTACGGAGGCAAGATGTGTCGTGGGGAATGGGAAGAGGACAAATGATGGGCAGAAGCAGATGATGAGGACATGGATGGGGAAGGAGGATTAATCTGATGACAAAGTGGGCATCGTGCTTGAGTATGGCTGGGTGCCCAATGAAGACAGTTGGGACATTGATAGATGAGGCACTGGGTGTAGATATGGCCTAGGCAATGACATTGGAAGCACATGTTGTTGTAATGAGGGTGGTTAGTCCTGAGTGAAGTACATCCTTCATTTCCAGTCCAGTGTGCTTTGACGCATTGTATAAGATGAAGTTCTTCAGGGTCAAGAGGAGAAGAGGAGGCAGATAGGATAGACAAAGTTGAATAATAAGTAGTTGGTGTTCGATCTGCCAGTTCATGGAGATAGCAGTCCATGTCATCGAGTAGTTCCACCGCTTCTAGCTGGTGGAGTGTATTGATCAAGGCTGCCTTCAACTCACTGATGTGGGAGTGCATGCATAGTTGGAGAAGGGTGGTGTGCACATCACTGGAAGGTTGGTTGGACATAAGTTCAAGTTGAGGAGTCTGTAGATAGGCTTTGTAAAGAGAGTGGAGTGGTGATGCCATGTCTAGATGGACTCCCATCATTAGAGCCATGCAGGGATCTTCCAAGTTGCAAGTGAGGTGAGTGACATTGTTGAGGTCAGGGAAGTCATCCCTGATCCTGTTAGTGTGATTGGGAAGATCAATGGCGATGATGGGACCAGGGGTGGAGGCTAGTAATGTAGGTGTTGGTTCACGAGGACTGCTAGGTGTATTGCCTGAAGGAGGTGATGTAGGAGAAGGAGTCCAAGAGTTGTCATTGATAAGGGTCAAAGAGAAGAGGAGCGATGAAGGGGAAGTGATACTAGTAGAAGAAAAATTGTTGTTAGGTAACAACAGTAAAGTGTTTGAGGGGATAATGGTTGGTGAGACGAGGATGGAGATGGAGTCATCATCAGAGTGATAGTTGATGATGAGGGGAATGGTCATGTCAAAATAGGGGGGGGAAATGTGGGTGAGGGGAATGTCTTGGAGTGACATTTCTTATAGTCGAGGAGAGTGGACTTGGCATTTTTCAAGTTGTGCACTGTTTCCCAGGAGTCGTCTTCTGCAGAGTACCCTTTCCATCAGATCAGGAAGAAGCATTTGGATGGGGTTCCACAGTGGTGTAAAATCATTTTGACTTTGTATTCTTCTTCCTTGATAAGATCCGGTGGTGGTTTAGGAAAATGTTTTCCATAAATAGTGTTTTCTTGGTAGGGGGAGAGAAGGGAAGCATGGAACACGGGGTGTATCTTCCATGTCTTCAGGAGTTGGAGTTTGTAAACGATTTGGGATAGAACTTCTGTGATTGTGAAGGGTCCTTCTCATTTTGGAGCATATTTAGGATTTGTGACGGGGTGTTTTAGATTCCATGCTTCTAACCACACCTTTTGTCCTTTGGTGAAAGGCGTGAATGATCAATGGGTTCTAGCTGCCATGACTTGTCATGCTAGTTCATGAGCAGCCAAGGCTTCATCACGGGTGGCAGATAAGTCTTTAAGGCAAGTTTCAACAGTAGAAATGGATGTTTCAGGGATTGCCATTGGAAGGGCACAGGATTCATATCCCATGAGGAGATAGAAGGGTGATTGATTGGTGATGGAGTGAGGGTGGTGGTTATGTGCAAATTCTGTGTGTGTAATAGAATCTACCCATGAGGTGGAGTGGTTACCACAGAAGATGCAGAGGTACGTCTTGATCTCCTGATTTACTCTTTCAGTCTCTCTGTCAGATTGCAGATGATATGCAGTAGAGAGGGATAGGTCATATTTCAGGAGTTTTCCAAGTTCTTGGGCAAAGGCAGATGTGAATTGTGGGCCTCAATCAAAGATGATTTTGTCAGAGACCAAATCGTTTGTAGACTTTGTGGAAAAAGAGGGTAGCAATCCCTTCGGCGGTAGCAGTTTTCAAAGTGGGGCAGAGAATCACCCCCTTCTTAAGCCCATGATCAACCACAATCAGAAGAGAATCAAAGCCAGAGGAGAATGGAAGGTCAGTGATAAGGTTGCAAGAGATCTGGCAAAAGGACAGGGAGGCCATGGAGCGAATGGGAGTGGGAGGGGGAATGGTAGGGTGTGTGTTTGCTTTACATCGCTGGCAGGTGGGGCAACCAGCAACATACACGTGGACATATTGTGCAAGACCAGGCCACCAAAAGTCAGAAGAGACCAGTTGGCGAGTTCCCAAATAACCAAGGTGTTCAGCCGACTCATGGTCGAGGAGGATGGAGCAACAGAGGGCATTGTTGGGGGAAACATAGACACGGTTATGATAAGTAAGGGTACTGTTGGAATAAGACCAGTTAGAAAGGCAGGCATGGAGGAAGGCTGGGACATCAGCATCCATGGCTTGCAAGTGTTGGAGGACAAGGAGGTTACCGGTGGAGGAGGACATAATAGCAGAGGCAAGGGTGGTGTCAATTAGGGACATTAAAAGCGATGGGGGAAGAAAGGTGATGCCATCATTCTTAGGAGTGTCACTGGGGAGGAGGTCAGGGCAGTGAGAGAGAGCATCAGGTCTGGTGAGGAGATGTCCAGGGACATGGATGATCTTTAGGTCAAAGTTGGCAATGTCGAGGAGCCAATGAGTCTGGTGGTGATTCAGGTTTTGGGGGGCATGGAAGTACGTGAGGTTTTTGTGGTCAGTGAAAACCTGAATGGAAAATGGGGTAGTCGTGGAGGTAGTGTTGCCAGGCTTTGAGAGCATGGATGACAGCGAGGAGTTCTCGATCATAGATGTCATAGTTACATTCTGTGGGAGAGAATAATGTGGAGAGGTAGGAACAGGGGTGCCAAGTTCCATTGGTATCGGTTTGAAGGAGGATAGCACCAGATGTAAATTTTGAGGTGTCAGTGGCGATAGTGAAGGATGTGGAGAAGTCAGGGAGATGCAGGACAGGTTTAGACAGGAAGAGGTGTTTGAGAATGTCAAAAGCATCCTGGCAAGGTGTAGACCACTCCCAAGGATGATTAAGCTTGGTGAGGTCAATAAGAGGACAAGCAACAGTGGAGTAGTCAGGGATGAATTACCGATAGAAGTTGGCAAATCCGAGGAATGAGTGTACATCCTTAACAATAGACAGGGTGGGCCAGTTGGCAATTTCTTCAAGTTTTACTGGGTCCATGGCAATGTGGTTGGGGTGTATGATCATCCCAAAGTATTCTACTTCATCCATAGTGAATGTGCACTACTCCAATTTAAGGTGGAGGTCAAGTTTGGTCATTCATTGGAGGACGCATTTGGTCCATTTGGTGTGGGTGTTAATTGTCTGGGGAGAAGATAAGGAGATCATCCATGTAGATGACAAGCCATCCTTTGGCATTCATATCACAGAAAAAGTCATTCATGAATCTTTGGAATATAGCAGGGAAATTGCATAGACCAAAGAACATCACAGTGGGTTTGAAGAGTCCTTTGTGCGTGACGAATGCTGCCTTCCATTGATGGCTGGCTTTGATACAGATGTTGTTGTAACTCCATTGCACGTTGAACTTGGTGAAGACATTGGCTCCCTTGAGTTTATCCATGAGGTTAGCAATGAGTGGGACAGGATAGGCATCTCGAACGGTATGTTCATTCATGTAATGATAGTCCTGGCAAGGACAGAGATCACTGTTCTTCTTTTTGACAAAGAAGAAGGGAGAGGCTTGGGGGGAGTTAGATGGACAGATTTTCCCAGTTTTAAGGTTCTCGTCAAGGAAGTCTTCCATTGCCTTCTGTTCTGTGGGAGAGAGAGAATATATTTTCCCAATCTTGGGGACAAAAGACTCATTGACATTTATTTCATGATCATATGGTTGAGATGGGAGTACATGGTTGGTTGCCTCTTTAGAGAATACTGAGGTGAATTCGGCATATGCGGGAGGAAGAATGGATTTCACTTTAGCCTTTTTGGCAGCTTCAGTGAGTTCGGTTGCAATGGTGAATTTAGCAACCTTGGCTGCTGGGACATACAGGTAATACCCTCGAATGATTCAATGTAGAACACAGTTTTCATTAACCTTCTTCAGATAATAATGCTCGTCAGTTTCTTTCTAAAGGAAATCATGAAGGTGGTGGCACATTGTTAGGTTGACATCGATGTGTCCCAGAGGAGGGGTGTACTTGTGTGAAGGTAGGGATTTACTTCAGGTTGTGTAGAGTTCTGAAGTTTGGTCTAAGTGAGAGTCGAGAGTGAGTTGTCTGGTGATCCAGTTGATACGAGGGTTGTCGGTGCATAGCCAAGGTTGACCAAGGATAATGTTTTCCTTGGAACAGGAAATGATGTGAAATGATGTTCAAAGTTTGACACCTTGGATGTCCAAGAAGAGATCACATGTGAATTTGATGATCCTATTCTTGTTAAGGGATCCATCTGCATTCCTTGCTTTCAAAGGTGGATGTAGGCAAGTGAGGAGGTGGTGGTTTCATTTGACAAATTGGTCATTGATGCAGGAGATTTCTGCACCACTGTCAATGAGGGTATGAGTTTCAATGGCTTTCTTGTCATGCGTGGGAATGTACAATGCAAGAGGGATACAGATTCCTTGAGATTCAGATTGTAGAGTTACATGAGCAAGAGAGGGGGAGACATGCATTGATTGCATTCCCCAATTTAAAAACCCATGGAGACATTTCCTACTAGCTCATCATCTAAGCTATTCACCATTTCCTCAATTTTGGCCTTCACTGTCTTTAATTTCTTTTCCTTGACCATTTTGTTGGAGAAGACGGTACAGGCAGAGGTGATGTATCCTGGGTGATGATAACAGAAGCAAAGTTTCTTTTCGATGCATTGTTTGCATTCCTCAGGGGTCATCTTGGGGATGGAGATTGTGTTGACATCCATGGTGTCAGGGTCTTTAGCTTTTGTAGTGAAGGATGCGAAGCAAGAGTGGTAGGTGAAGGGTTGGCAGCTTCACTTCTTGATTTCTGCAGTGTGTTCCCATTGAGTCTGGAAGTGGATGGTTTTGCATACCACTCCTTGACTTTGGTGGGTACAGTGTCCATCCTCATAACCCATTGCATGAGGGGGCTGGGGATGCCAGCAGATTAATATCCAATCAGGATATTGTAATTGGAAATTCCAGTGAGTGCTGCATAGTTCTGAAATTCCGAGGTGTACTGGATGAGAGTGGGAGAGAAGGATCCATCTCACTTTTTCTCCATGTGTTTGGTGGAAAGTGATGTGATGGCATTCCCAGTGACATCCTTGTGTTTGAATGCTTTCTTGAACTCAATAACAAAGTCTTTGAAAGTCCCAAGGTTGATGGTGGTTCCTGAAATGGTTTGTTGACAATAGATGGTTACCCAAGTCAAGGTGGCTCCTTTGGTCATATAGGAAAGGGTGAAGGCAATCTTCTTTTTGTCTTTGTCATAGACTTCAATGTTGACAAAGAGATAGAATTGGACCATGTTGAGCCATTGGACGGCTGTGTTGTATGATCCATCATAGTGTTTGGGAGTTCCAATATGAAGTTCTGTCTTTTTGGTGGAAGACATTGGTGATGAAGGTGGGGGAGGGGCTAGGAAGTATTGAGGTTGGTATGGGAATGGTGGTACTGCCATTACTGGAGAGGGAGACGGTGGTGAAGGCATCTGAGGTAGAGTGAGACTAGCCGATAGATGTCTGACTAGGTGAAGAGTGTTGTCTTGTTCTTCTGGAGATGGAAGGTTGAGGTCGGTGTCCAAGGAAGGGTGTTCTTCCTGGTCAGAGGGTTCAGCATCGGTGGGGGGTGTCTCAGCACGAGAATGCCACCAGGCAGTGTTCAAGGTTGGTCTTTGATGCAAAATGATAGAGGACTATATAGTGATAGCCTCGTCGAAGAGTTTAGACCTTTTGTTATGACTATTCCAAGTAGGACCAGGCATAGACTCAAAAAGGTTCAAGGACTGCCTACTACATAGTAGGTGGACGAAGGGTCAAGGGTTCTCCTTGACAAGGACAACTAGTCCTGGAGCAATCTAGGAAGTTGCTAGGTCGAAGGCTGTGAGAGGAAGCATCTACTCAAGAGAAAGACAATGTCTTACAGTGATCCAGAGGAAGGGGTTTAGATTGGTTGAGTAGGTCTAAACTGAAGTACAGTGGTGACTACTCTGGGTTTATATATGTGATGAATAGAAGCCAAGAGAAGGTCATGAAATAGTATGAGTAAGCATGGAATGCAGAAGAATGTCATGGAATCCCATAGAAGGAGTGGGACAGGATGAAGGGATTCCGCATTAGAAGTACAATGTAAAAAGGATGAACCAATGACATAAGTGGATCATGGGTAATGGAAGAATGTCACAGAACGCTATGGAAGGATTCAGATGAAGGCATTCCATGCTAAAGTATATAGTTAAGTAAAGTGATGAAGGAAAAGGAAAAGGATAGTGTTACAGACCGTATTATTTTTCCCTTTATTTCTACTATTTTTCCCGATTTTATACAATGACTTTCGCATTTAGCCCCTCTCAATAGCCCCTATACCCAAACTCCCTAAATACTCAAGTTCCTTCAGAGATCTAGACCCACCGGCCTCATGCCATTCCCCTTGACTCATTCCTGGTCTAGATCGCCTTATGTATGCACAGGTTTCCACATGTTAGTCCGGATTGCCTCATGCTTGCCTCATGCCCCTATCTATGACTCGTCTACCTCATGTACTCCTCATATATAGCTTCCCTTCCATTCCATGGCTGTACTGATACATATGTTATCCTCATGTTAGCCTCACACATCAGGCATGTAGCATAGCATATCGATAGATCTAGTGTACACAAGTGTAAACCCCTATCTAGTATATAAAGGCCCAAGAGCCACCAGAGGACCTCAGTCTTGTCCTTTTGGTCTTTCCCACTCATTGCTAGTGAGGGCTAGGAGCTACCAGATCATCTACACTTGCCTTCTGTCTAGATCAACCTTACTGGTAAGGTTTGGTCGTTTCAGATAGGGGCAAATTGTAACACTTTATTACTGGGCAATGTTTAGTGTGGTGATCAGATAACACACATTTTCTACAATTTGAATAGGAAATGTTTCTAGATCTTTGATTGTCAGTATTCCCATGGGTATTAGGGGTTATTTGTTGGTCATCTATCCTAGCCTTGGTAGATAATGTATTGCTTCCCTTAGTCACAGGCATAGGGAATATTTTCCATACCAATGGACTGATATTAATGGCTTTGAAATAGGTCTTGGCATAAGCAGGCTCATTAATATTAAGCCTACTCATCTAATATACTAATTCATCCATACTATCTTGCTGGATTACTTTCCTAGGGGTTTGATTAGTTTTTCCTTATATGACTGATGTTGGCTTGTATCTTTCTTTCTTTGCTCTAGGCTGTTTTCTGGTCTTTTGCTTGTTTTTAGACCTTGGTGCATAGGGTTCATATTCACTTTCTGACTCATTATCTGAATCATATTCACAATTATTCTCATCATCTTCATCTTCATCTTCATCTTCATCTGAATCATATCAGAATCAGTATTAAAGTATTCATTTCTTGAATATTTACTTTTTAATCTTTTTGCATGAAAGCATTACCTGTGTAGTAATGTTTCCATTACATCACCAGTGTTGAACTGCACTGTAGTAGACTCATAGTATACCATATATAGGTACAAGTTCACACAGTTCATATATATAAGTACAAACTCAGCAGAGCTGAGTTCTAATCACTTCTTGCATCTGAACCATTACCATCTAAGTATCCACCCTAGCAGGTAACTGCTTGATTGCTACTATCAACAGGTTACAAGCCCCAAGCAGCACATTGTGCATATTTACACCACCACTACTTGGATTTACCTGCCTCACTCATTCTGTGCATTTTATGCTGAGCTTGAGTGATGTGTTACATTCTTGTGTGAAACCCTTTTCCAGAACATTAAGCAATCAGATGCACCCCTGGAGCAGGAGACTATGTCCCTGTACTCTAGGCTCTAGATGTTGATAGTGCAACTCATGCCGCCATTCCTTGCTAACCACTTTGATCAGTACTAACATCCTATCCTAGATCATTATACAATGGCCTCCACCACTGCAGCCCTTGCTACTATCAACAGGTTATGAGCCCCAAACAGTGCGCTGTGCATATTTATGCTGCCACTGCTTGGATTTACCTGCTCACTCACTCTGTACATTTTTACACCAAGCTTGAGTGATGTGTTGGGTTCTTCTGTGAAGCCCTTTACCAGAACATTATGCAGCCAGATGCACCTCTGGAGCAGGAGACTATGTTCCTGTACTCTAGGTGTTGATAGTGCATCATGCTGCTGTTCTTTGCTAATCACTTTGGTTGATACTAACATCCTGTTCTAGATTATCACATTATGGCCTCCACCACCACAGCTCTCACTTCTACCATTTCTGTCCTTGCTGGCTCCAACTACCTAGTTTGGGTGCCAAAGATGAAGGTGTTCCTTTATGCTTCCAGCTACTGGACCACCATCCAGAAGCCCCACCCTAATCTTGACACCAATGATGAGAACAGGAAAAAGGTTGAGTACTGGGAGACCAACATTGACTGTGCCCTCAGCCACATGCTCTTGAAAATGGATCCTAACATCCATAACAAGTATGCATCAAAGGAGAACACTCTCAATGTCTGGAATGCTCTGGAGACTCAGTTCTTCAAGCCTTCCATTGCTGTAGTCCATGCTGAGTTCAAAGTGATGATGGATACTGTCATCCCTGAGAACAACCATCCAGCACCTGCCTTTGCCAAGTTGAATGTGCATTTCATATGCCTTGCAGAGTATAAGTATGATGTTGCTGCTCCCACTCAATCCATGATTGCCCTTGCTAAAATGCCCAAGTACATGGACATTATCACCCAACTTTTTAATATGGTGAAGCCTGGTGAAGCTGCCAGCTCCTCCACCACTTCTACTTTGGAAGCTCTCCCACTACTCACTGAACTAGAGTGCATGGCCACAATGGCGTGGCAATAGCATGTCACTTGCTGCAAGGCAAATAACTCTGCTGCCCACAAAATCAGCGCTGTTAAGTGCAAAGGTAAGGACCCCAGTTCCAGGCCCAGCAGCAGTAGCCACATAGCTCGCAGCAGCAGGGAGCTTTCTCAAACCAAGATCAGGGGGAGAAGAAGAAGCAGTGTCATGGTGGCTGCTCACAAGTGGCTTTGGACAAGCAGGAGCAGTGCCGAAAGGCACACTCACATACTGCTGATGCCACTACCTCCTTCACCTTTGTGGCCCACACCTTCCCAGATGCACCAGTCATTGAACCTGCATTATCCATTTTCCATTCACCTGCCATTGACCCTCGTTGACTTTCTCACACCTTTGGTGCATCCCAATATGGGCCACCTGCATTCATGCAGATGGTTGAGACCGTTGATTTTGCTCACCATCTCAGAGTGACTCCCACTCCTAAGACTATCTGCTGCCTTGAGCCTGCTGCCAAATGGGCCAAGAAGTATGAAGTACATTCTCCCTTACCTGCTCTATGATGATCACACCCTGTAGAACCAGCTTGGTGTGGCTGACTTTGGCCCCTCTGGTTTCTCCCAGCTGCCTGTCAACAAGGGCATCCCATCATCATCTCTTGCCACCACTCCTGTTGAAGAGATCTTCACCCCCAGAGCATCCTCCTCCTGCTCCCTCATTCAATGACTCAAAAGGATCGTTGAGGTCCTGGCTGACCTTATACACCATTGACTCTGAGGACTGTGTTTCCCTGGGATCGGAAGTCCCAAAGGAAATGCAAGTGGAAGAAAGGTATGAGTATGAAGCTCCATATGAAGACTACTATAACCTGGATGGCAGGGAAGACAATGACATTGAGTACATCCTCTCCTCCCTATCTAACACAGAGACTAATGTGCAAATGACTTACTCACCACAGTATATAGACCATATTTTGTCCGCTGTCATAGGTAGTGCCAAAATGGACACTGATTCTGCTTGCTCTTCCATCTTGTGTGATACATGTGAGAACCATAAGCATAGTATTAAGGGAAAAGAAAAAGCATATAAACACAGTTTTAAAGATATGCCAGATATGTGGCTTCTTGATTCTGGGGCCTTGTTCCATTTCATCAACAATATCAACAATTTTGTTGAATATCAGAAGTTTCCTATACCTTGCTCTACACAGACAGCCAACAGCAATGTGTCTATCCTAGGCAATGGTACAGTCTTAGTACAATACAAAGGCAATGTTGTGCATTTATTGCCAACTATCTATATGCCTATATATACACTTTGACTCATCTCCTTGGGTGCTCTGCTCAAAGATACCTGCCTTACCACTGTTAGCACGTCAATCATGATTGATATTTGTGACAAGTGTATGAAGCACACTCTGATATCTTTCCATACCCATGGTGAAAGTACTATATATTGGATCAAAGCTCCTACAGTCCCTAGTCCAAGTACCACAAATTTAGATATGATCGCCCTCAACTATGACTTACTCCATCACCACCTTGGACACCCTTCTAGGAATGTTTTAAAAGCTGTGCAAAAGAACGTTAAGGATTTCCCTGACATTATTATACCCTCTACAGAGCCAGTATGCCCAGGCTGTCAACTTGGCAAACAGGCAAATCACCCTTTTCAACCCAATGAATTGCATGCATCAAAACCATTTGAGTTGATACACTCAGACCTTAAGTCATTTGAGGTAGAGTCCTATCACCAGCATAAAGATGCCATTGTCTTTTATGACAATTATATATCTATGGGCTGGGTTCAACACCTATGCTCTAAAGACCAAGCCTTGTCTGCTACAAAAGACTTTATTAAATATGTTTGGACTCAACATAATTCCTGCATCATTAGATGGATGTCCAATGTAGGGGGAGAATATAAGTCCAAGGCCTTTGGCCACCTTATGCACAATCACAGTATTCATATCTATGAATCTGTGCCTCATACCCCTCAGCAGAATGGTCAAGCTGAATGATTTATCCATACACTTATGTATAATGCACAAGCAATGCAACCACATGCTTGCCTATCACTATCCTACTGGGAATTTGTGTTAATGCATGTGGCCCATGTATACAACCACACTCCCAAGAAGGGTTTACAATGGAGGACACCCTACCAACTTTTATACAAAGTACCTCCTACCATCTCTCATCTACGCATTTTTGGATGTGGCGCATATGTGCACCTCCCTGCAGACACCCATGGTGGAAAGTTGCAACCAAAATTGCAACTTATCATTTAGCTAGGCATCACCCATAATAATGACAAGAACTTCTTGTTCATGCAACCTGATAACTCATTACACATCTATGCACATGCTGTATTTGATGAGAACTTATTTTCTTGCTGTGATAAGGCTCAGCCTCACAAGCCAGTAAGTGACGCTCCTTGTTATCCTCACCAGCATATTCCACCAGCAGACTCTACATTTGATGATCCATTTGGATGACACTCCACCTCCATTCCAACCTTGTGCTCAAGAGTAGCAAAGACCGGAGCCTGAGCAAATCCCATCACCAGCATTTAATTACCAAACAGACCATGGGGAGAAAACACCCCAGCCTTTCCCCCCATTTTGCCCTCATACTCCTCCTCACAGGATCTCTCATTTGAATGCACCACCTGCTGCTGCTCTTAGGTGATCTGAGCAGTTATGCTGACCCCCTATGTGTCCTGGCAATATCTATAGTGAATGAGACACCCACTTCAACAGCTGAAGGAAATCAAATTCAATACAAAATGGAAGGAACTTACTGGTCAAGTGCCATCTGTGCCTCCTCAGGAAGCAGACCCGATTCCTGCCCCTATTCCCTTACCCTCTCCTTCTGAAAAGGACATTGAACACCTAGTACAGGAAGGGAAGGATGCGTTAGTTGCTTTCCTATGTGTGAAGGCTATATCCATAAACACTGTAGCTTCCAAGCCAAGCTATTGTGAGTGGTCATACCACAATATCTTACAACTTCCCAAGTCAGAACAATGTCTCTGGCATAAAGCCTCCATAAAGAACTTGACATCAGGAAATTTTTGAAGTGCTGGTATGTCTAGATATATATAATATGCCCTGGTAAGGTTTATCTTGTCATATCATATATATGTAGATATACCAGCACTTCAAAATTTTCCTGATACTTAGAATGCTCAAAGAGCGAAAAGCCTATGAGGTAGTAGATCAGCCTGTAAACCGTAAGGTGATAAAGAACTGATGGGTCTTCGATGTAAAAACCAATAGAAGAAAGAAAGCCTGGTTAGTAGCGAAGGGATTCTTACAAACTGAAGATCTTGATTTTGACCAGATATTTAGCCCAGAAGTGCAATTTGAAATGGTGCAATGTATGCTTGCCCTTTCCGCCTTAGAGAACTGGCATATTTCTGGTCTTGATGTGTGATCCACCTATCTATATGGCAAACTTAATGAAGAGATCTACATGGAATATCCAGAAGGATTTACCCCTTCTCAATATAAAGGCAAAGTACTATGACTACTCTGTGCCCTCTATGGGCTTAAACAAGTAGGTCTTGCTTGGTGGAATGCACTTAGCCAATGTATGAAGGAGTTAGGCTTTGAGTCTCTGAAAGCAGATGCTGCCCTCTTCATCTATAGGAAAGGGAAACAGTTCATCCTAGCTATAATCTGTATAGATGACACCCAGTTCTGAAGTCCCAGTAAATCCCTTGTTGAATCCATCAAGACTACCTTCATGAAAAGGTGGGAATGCCATGACCTTGGGGAGACATGCAAATTCCTCCGAATGAACATACCTTGAGATGGCTGCCAATTAGAAATAGATCAGTGCGAATACCTCAACCAAGTACTTGAGCGATGCAGAATGATCAACGCATGACCAGCTCGTACACCATTACCCCTGGGGAGTGAAAACCCTATCAACCTGGAATTGTGGACATGCTTGCTGACAGTGATAGGTTCACTCCTATACTTAAAGCCTGGCACAAAACCCGATATTGCCTATGTTGTTATCCAGCTAGCACGTATGTCTGCCAATCTCACACAAGAGCACCTTGATAAGGCACTCTACATATGTTGCTATCTAATCAGCACTCATAGTTACTCACTTGTGTATGATGGATCCTCCGGAAATGGTATTACTGCCTGGACCAACTCAGATTGGGGAGCAGATCCAGATACTCACCACTTTCAAATGGGATTCTACTTAGAGTTGACAAATGAAGTTATCCTGTGGAATTCTCATCTACAAAAAACCACTGCCCTGTCTTCTATGAAAGCAGAATATATGGCTTTGAGCAATTATACATGCCAAGTCATATGAATGAAACCAATGTTTGGGGAGATTGGAAAGTAGGCCTTAGTATAGCCTTCCATATGATAATAAGAAATTTGATGATATCTAAGCATGATCTTGCACAATTCTCATTTTGTGCAGGTCACCACTAAAATTAGTCCTACCAGTTTCTCTTTATATATCATATGTTCCTCTTCCATTCTGAGATAGAATCTTAACACCTTCTTTTTCTCTCATTTTCTTATTAGTACTGCCATTACTGCCACCTTTCCTTCCAAACCTGATCCATCAGAGTAGATCCATATATTATCTTTCATTTCTGCTCAAACATCATATATTACCACAGGTTGTAGATTGTTGTACATCTCAATCTTAACTCTGGGAGTCCATTGTGGGTGGTATCATAATAATAGGATCATTTCAACTTTTGTGATGTTGATGTCAAATAAGGCAAAGAGTCTGTATAGGGGTGATTTGTGCTGCTTTCTATTGTACTTTGTGGCCTTTATGTGTTTTGCCAGGAGGTGGGCATTTGGTAGCATTGCCATTTGTAGTACCACTCTGTGGCAGTGTTTCAGACAAGAAGGGGTGTTTGGAGGTGGTCTGAGTGGGCTAGCAGAGTGTCTGTGGTAGTGGCATATATGCCCCCAATAATCAGTATGGTGGCAAGTCTCTATATCCTATGGGCCTGTTTTGCAAATTCTCTAGTTCCCCAACCCCTCTCCTTTCCCTAGTAGCTCAGTTCCCCAGACATTGATGGCATATAGCATCTTTGGTATTGCTATAATTTCATAGAGCCTTTTCATCGGCTTTCCTCATTCCTTTGATGTCTTTGCCATTCTTCTCTAGGCTAATACCTACTTTGTTCCCTTTACTATTGCATATGCAGCATGATTCTTGAAACAAGTACCAACCTTATGCCCTCCACACTTGGTGCCAAACATGCACCATACACAGGCAAACATGGGTTCAGCACATGTTTGGCATACGGCGATGTGTCCAGGCTTTCATTCCAGGTTGCTGAACATGTGCTGCATATACATGCAATACATGTGACATATGGTCTGCATGCCTGATATAATTACACAATATGTCAAACATTCATCGAAGACCAATTCAGATGTTTGGCAATGTTTGGCATGGGAATGTATTTGTTGTGTTGCCTCACAAATGTGGATCTAGTGGCAAATCCAACCACCCATATCATTTTGACATTTCCTCTTGCATCACAATCTGAAATAGCTATGTCAGGAATCATGGCGCCTTCCAACCACATCTGCCCCCTGATTTGCTCCCCATTGTTTTGAAAGTCTTCCCTGACCCCCATGATTGTCAGCACTTGATCATTGTTCATCCCTCCTAGATTCACATGTTCAAAGACAATCTATCCTGGCCATAAGTTGGTTTTGGAGGAGAAATATGTACAATCCACATCCTTGAGCTTACATGATAATCCTGGCTGTATTCAGTGGGATCTGTGACTTCTCATATGTGACATATGCTTATCTACCTTATGCCGATCCAAGTAGTACATATATTCAATAGAATATGATAGCCACTGGGTGCCTGGTTGTCATTGGTTGCAATTACTTGTTATACCTAATTGTTTGGCATTGCTTGGTCTGTGTGATATGAGAAGTCCACTGTGGCATACCTCACAACTACAAACCACCACCCACATCAAACAACTCTGACAGAAATGATCAGCAGCATACATGCTAATGCAATCCTCCAATCATACATTCCTGCTGCATCATTTCCCATCACACTGAAGGTACATTTTGGCAATTCTGAAGTCCCACCAATCACAAGTTCTGGCTGCTGCTTGGGCAACATTTATCTGGGACTTGGCAACATCTGGATCATCCAATCAGGCTGCTGTGTGAGGTGGATATCCACAGAGTTCCTGTTGCTTGACATTGACAATGAGGAGCTTTATACCGCACCATGCAAAACACCGGGTATTCAACTTGTCAAAAATATTGAAGACCATATTGTATGCTGCACAGTGACAATCAAGGGCCTTTGTCTTAGCCAGTCAGACAACATGATTGCCACAATGCATCAAGTCATCAAGGAACTCCTGGGCATGTCAGCCAGTGCTGGAAGTGTGAATGTGCAAAGGGTACATCAGATTCAACACCTAAATGAGAGGGTAATGGCAACTAGTGTACATATATTGCAGGATGCAGAGGCCATCCTGAAAATGCACACTCTGGCATGGGAGGTGGCTGAAATGCCTTCCATAAGTGACATGAAATCAATGTACACATCTATTTACTGATGCTATTCTATTCACAGAAAATGGTGCCAAATGTATCCAGGATGTATATAGAGTGATGGTGAGGCAGGAGAAGATGGAGGGGCCTTGCAAACAAACAGCCATGCAGAAAGGCGAACAGAAGGGCAAGGATGGTAATGCAGCAGAGGTCAGTATCCCTTGCATTCTTGGGATCACATCTAGAGTTGACTCTGACACAGATGACCAAGACAATCAACAAGGGGAAATGCAAAGCCGATCCAGAACCAGGACCGTCATGCAGCGATGCTGACAACACCAAGACAACATTCAATCCTTTGAGTTGAGATGTGTCAAAGGGTCAAAGAAGTAGATTTCAAATGTCACTCATATATGGTTGCCTCACACAAATATGTCCATAGCTACACTTATTATGCAATCCCTGTTTTCAGAGATTACATGTCCAGGAAGTACCCTGGTCATAGACTGGATGACTCTGGACATCTCAACATATGCCCTGTAGTTCAGCAATCTTATGCATATATTAGTGACTTCATCTGCAAAGCTCTCATTTAATTATTCTGTCAGGATCGCAAAACTGTGGAATACATGTGCAGGGCACCTCACACACAGGACTTGATGTATGGACCCAACTGCCCGATGGTTGTTGAACTTGAATATGATGGGGGCACAGCACACACCATAAAAAGCCTTGTATCAAGGATCAATCATGCTCTATTGAATGACTCTGCAGTGTTGGTATGTGGGTGGGAGCCGACATCCTCATTAGAGTTTATGTTGGACAGTGTCAGTTTGTATCAACCCATGGTATTGCAACACATTGAGTCCCAAGGTACATGCAGTTTCAGCCTGCCTCCTGAGTGAGACAGCACTGAGATCATTCATAGATGTGATTTGATGTGTGAAGGAACAATGCAAGAAGAAGGGCAAAGCAAATCTCACTAATCAATGAAATAGTTCATTAATCTGGCAGATGATGAAAATAAATGCCTAAATCTTCTCGACCTTCCCAATGTTCAGCTGGATGTTCCTATATTTATACGATAAGTCTGAACCTGTTTTGTAGTCTACAGATGGCTGATAAACACAGACCCCTTTCTGACAATGTCAATGTGAAGTTCATACTAATGAACACCCCTTGGAAGGGGGAGAATGTGCACAAATCATACTATGACATCCAGGCTATTTTTGGTGACTCTGAGAAGGTTTGAGGATGGGACCTCATGACTCATGGTGGGTTTGTTATCTATCCATATCATGATGCATGCAGTCTTTGCACATACATATGTTATGGTGCATTTTGAATGTAAGATACAGAGCTACCTTGACATCCCAGAAAGCATGTCAGCATCCAAAAAAGTGTTGTTTGATGCCTGGGACCTAATTTTCATGGCCACAATGGACACAGATGTCCCTACTGCCCCCCTTGGAGTGCTAGTCCTTCAGAAAGGCAATACTCTATAGGCACCCTATGTCCTCTATGTCATTATCTGATGCTGTATCAATCACATTCAGGATCCAACCATCCAAAATAAACCACTTGGTCTATACTCCACAGAATGGACTGACATCCAAGGGACACTTCCTTGCTTACCTCACCATGCATCTGACACAGCTAGCAATTGAGATTGCTCTGCCCTTCCCAGTTATGGATAGTATGGAGTGGGTGGCAGGATTCTGTAATTACTAAGAGTGTGTAAGGCTGTTTCAACATAGATGGTACAAATATAACAGCCATTTAGGTCATATAAAGTGTGAGACGTAACATACTCTTCATACACAGGGAGCATAGAATACTGGTCAAACATATGTTCAACTTGTATTTGACACACCTAAAAGGTGAACCCCAATGATGTGTAAAATGGATGTTTTTCAATGCTATGTAAATAATGTGGTGAGAGCATATGTATGGTACATTGTCCCCATTCCAAGTGTGAATATAGGTTGAACATATGTTCAACCTATATTCAACATGCTTGAAAGGCAGGCCCTGATGATTTGAAAAGTGGACTGTTCTTCCATGCCATTTATGCAATGTGGTGAGAACATATACATGGTACATCATGTCCATTCCAAGCATCAAATATAGGTCAAACATATGTTTGACCTATATTTGATGTGCTTGAAAGATGAATCCTTCTGATGCAACAAATGTATATTGCTTCAATGCCATGTACTACCCCAAACAGTCAACTGTAATATTCCAATGTGTGTCAGTGGTGACAGTGTTAGGATTGTCAATTTGGGAAGTGTCATGGTGATATCCATTGTATTGGGAGTATCCAATAATATACAGTGTACACAATGCAGAACGACACCCCAAAGATCAGTATAATAATATTACACTATGACCTCCTTTCCTGTGAGTAGGCTAAACATTGGTGCCCACATCGTGTTCACCAGTTTTTCTGCCTTTCCATCAAATCAATGCATCTCCATTTTCATGTCACAGTATGACATTACAGTGTTGCACACTGTCATCCAATCCACACTTCTTGTTTTAAGCACATTCACATCCCCCTGGAGCATAGCCAATGCTTCCTTCATCCACACTACACAATTCCAACCCTCCTTGCCTGGCTTGATAGGAATGGTATTGAGAATCTCACATACTCTGTCCAGATTATTGATCTTGGTGATGTTAACACAAACTAGTAGCATATTTGTGGCAGTGAGAGGGATGTCAATATTCTTGTAAGACCATTTGACTATGCCCAATTCATGCATCCCCCTCCTATGCATGGTACTGTACACCTCTCGCTTGCTCAGTTTTGGTCTTGGGGCTCACAATTAGTGCCCAGTGATATCTAGCACAAGCACAAAAGTGTTAGAATGTCTGGTGGAATGTTTAATCACTACACACTTGTCTTCAAGGCCTGGCATCTTTACCTTACTGCCTTGTCCATATAGGGTAATGTGAAGCCTAGGCTTATCAAATGGCATGCAGAATAATTTGTATAGGAAGTGGTGATGAACATTTGTGAAGGAGGGAACTGGTTAAAGGGTGATTGATGGGTATGATAAGTGACTGAGAGACTCCAATGGGCTGCAGGCCTGAGCCACCTCAGAAGGACCATCCAAATTGGGCCATTGCGGAAGCAACTGCCTTATCTGGTAGAAAGGACACTTTCAGCCAAAGTCGTTAATGTGTACATCTTAATGTCAGTACATATCTAATGGGCCTTGTAAACTCATATCTGGGCTGATTAATATTTCACATGACCTAACTGGGACATGACCTGGTAGTAGTGACGTGTGCCACCCAGCCTCACCGTTGCTCTGATTGACCTATCCCAACAGTATAATCTGAGTCACTTAGTAAGATCCTGAGCAAATGGTAGTTTCCATGTTCATTATTCAGAAGGTGCAATGCAGCATAATCAAGGGCCATTCATATATGGATGGACATGTCTAATTCCACTGAAGAGGTGCTACTATTTTCTATTGCTGTTTACACAAACAGTTATGCTACTCATGACTGGATGTATGTAACAATGACAAGGCTCGGGTCAAATGTGACAATGTGGCATTTGGTAGGTTCTGCAGACACTACTGTGCATCTTTTACTTGGCATACTAGTGTCCTCATCCTCCTCTCATATGTGGCACTTTTGTCTGGACATCCTTGGACTCTGTGGGAGCAGTGGGGGGTCCTTACACTCACTGTGGGACTGTGAAGTACCTGCTATTTAAACAATGTGATCTTCACCAGCTGTTGATCAAAGAAAATGGAGTAATCAACAAACTTTCAGGATCAGGTCCTGTATCAATGTTCCTTGATTCTGTGGTGCTGTTGACTATTTCCCACTCCTCCACATCAATGCCCCCCTTTTTGTTCTCCTTTTCACTATCCTCTTTATTGTTCTCCTCATAGTCCATCCTGGCTTCTTCTATGGCCTCCTTTTTTCCCTTATCCTCTTTATCATGCTCAGTGTTCTTTTCCTGGATAAATAATTATTTCAAACATGAAAGAATCATCCCTTCACAAGCTTCTACCCAGACATATCCTGCCCATCACAATAAAACATACCAAAAATGCAGTCCTCCATATTCCAACATGCGATCATGCAGCCCTGTATTCCAGAGGATGCCTTTCCAATCATCCTGAACATCTTCCATGGGGCCAAACTGACTCCACACACTGGCAATATTACTCCTTGAACTGGTGACATTTACCTACATCTGGTGAATATTGACATTTGCCAAGACTCTGCATGGCATCCATGGTCATCCTCAGAACCATTCAAACTGTGCATCAACACCAACATCTTCTCTATCGTGCCATGTCCAATCCAGGATACTCAAAAGCCATGAAGAATTTGTGGACTGTATCACTGAAGCATGTAATGGGTTTGATATAGCAGAAGGAGAGAGCAATATTACTATAGAACATATATCAAATGCAATTGCTCATACCCTTTGGCCAGGTTTGACTGAGGAAATAGAAAAGGTATAAATGTCCTAACCCATCTATGATATTTACAAACCACATGAAAGGCCCAGACAAAAGCTCTTGCACCTCTGGTCAGCAGGACAGAAACAAATCCTCCTGCACTGGTGAAGCAAAGCAAGGGCTGTAATTCTGCTGTGAAAAAATACCCATGTAGATAACTCTGATGCTGTGTAATGTGACAGAAATGAGCACTGGATGGTCACAGGCCTGCACAAGCAGAGACAAAGATAAATATGACTCTACTGGGACCATCGTGTTTGACATCAAAAATGCAGGTGGCCAAGGGATAGGGAGAACCTGTAGCTGCCCACCCACTGATTGGTAAGGGGCAGGAGAAGGTAAATGAGGTTGAGATTACCATGTTCTTGCTAGATAAACATGCGATGGATGATGAGTCCAACAGGCCTAAATGGAGAAAAAGTAAGTCCATTTCATACATCCAAACTTAGAAGCAGCCTCTTATGATATACACACCAACAGTTACTTCAGAGGCTCCACAGAACACAGGGAGCAGGTCCCTTCTGATGCAGATCTGTTGTCTGAAGATCCCACCAGTTATGGAGTGGAGGGCACTTGGTCTCATGACATATGGCCCCTGGTTTAGCTTGGTGGTGAGTTGTGTAATCCCATTAGACAGCTTACTCCCATTGACTTTAATATGATTAATTTACATAGGATATTGAGGCCGTTAGATATATGGCAGATGCATCAAAGGCACAGGAGTACATATATGGCGGCACACACCTAATGGTAGCAGAACTGAGGTACAGCAAGAATCCAGAACACATCAGGGAAGTGGTGTGAAAGATTGAACATTACCTCTCACTCAGCTGCACTGTCCTGGTCTGTGGGTGGGAGCCAAAACTGATCTTGGACTTTACAGTAGAGGACATATGCCTTTATCGACTGACATTATTTCAGAATGTGGATGTACAGGATAGGGATGTTTATGCAACTGAGGAACCCTAGTAACTAAACCAGTTGTAGATGGCTATAAATGTACCAGGGAACAGGTGAAGAAAGACAAGGGAGATCTCAGCCAGGTCCATATATTGGATACATTGGAAGAATTCATCAAAATGACAGACATGGAAGATGTATGTATGAAGCTACTGGATCTTCCAAACACCTAGCCAGATGTACCAATATTCTTGAGGTATGTACTCCCATCTTGGAATGTCTGGACAGCAATGATGTTATCTTACTACAGGATGTTGGAGGACAATGTGAATGTGAAGTTGGTGATGATGAACAACTCATATTTACCATTGATACATGGAAACAATGGAAAATGATATTTTGGCACACAGGCAATGTTGAGTGACGTGGAATATCTGAGAGGTTGGAACCTTATAATGTATGGTGGCTTCATCACATACCTGCACATGATGCTGCTGGGCTGTGCATGTACATCATAATATGGTCTGGGATGAAGTTGTGGAGCTATATTGATGCCCAAAATAGCTGCAATGCCAATACTTCATCCATAATGATGTGTGACATCCTACAGCAGGAAATGGATTGCGAAAACAATGCAGCCATGAAGATTGTGGAGGCACTGAAGGCTGGAATGCATGTAATAGATGTAGCTCAGGAGCTGAGGGAGAGATGTTGGTGGGACCGCGATGCATGTTGTAACATGGGTGACATCCTAAAAGTGACATTGAAATAGTGTACTGCATGTTATCATAGTGGATGGTGCCCAAGTGGTTGCATGGCAGCCATTAATAATAGGATTAGGAATGGCTACAATGTGATATCATCCAAGACAAGAGTTCCACAATATGTTGTGATGTATTGCAGAGAATATACCCTTAGTGAATATACATTGAATGGGATGAGGTGTGAACCAAACCAAATCATTAACTAATAACCTATATAGACATTGTAATCACTATTGAACCATTGGCAAACATCAATAGACAATGTTCACATAATCCATAAAAGAATGACAATTAAACATTCAATGGTTGCGACATAATACATCAAATGTATATTCATTTATTTGAATGACCAGGTGCAGGCATGTAAGAAAAGGTGCTGAACATAGTTGAACCTGTGTTCAACTATGTTCAGCACCTTGGAAACCATGCAGTGTGATATACACTTGGTAAGAGAACATATGATGCAATATATAGACACTATAGCAATGGCCAAACATCCAGACAGATGGTCTATACATATACATCCTTGTATATACAACATGGAAGCTCAATCACTACTTTGGCTGTGGATGTATGATGAGCCCTGGGTTAAATGACAATTGGAGTTGAAGGTGGTGGTATAGGGGTTATTGACCACTTTTTTCTTGGTATCCCCTCATTCCCCTCATTCCTTTCTGGTAAATGTCACTTCCCTCCCACCACAAGCTTTTCAAGTCTGGGAGCCATGTGATCACCTTTTGGCATGGATTACACATCAGTTGTACATCATATGTGAAACAAGGGAACTCACCAGTGACACCTGTGTCAGCATCATTGGACACACTCTGCAACACATTGCCCTGCACTGCTGCTGCCATCCTTTTCTCACCATCAATGTCATGGTCCTTGTCAGTCTCATTGCTATTTCTATCATTCTCGTCCATGTCATTATCACCATATTTGTTTGGCTCTTCATATTTGACCTCATTGTCCTTGCACTTGGCTTCCTTGTCATCATCATGCTTGTCCTTATTGTCATTGTAGCTGTTGTCACTGTCATGGTCATGGCTTCCCTCTTTGTTGTTTTCATGATGGTGATCCTCATTCTCATTTCCCCTAGCACTTCCCATTTCCTTGTCCTGCTATATCTTCTCATCTGGTCTGCTTTCCACCCACCTTGATACTGTTGGAGGTTGAGGGTGAGATGGAGGATTGAATTGACACATGAAGGCAGAATACATTGACTTCTATGCAGGCAAAAGCAATGGAAAGAGCAAAACAAATGGGCTTCCCCAGACTTTTGCTTTGCCTCCCATGGTTAGAACACTATAAGCGAGGGGAAATATACCTCCTAGATGAAACAATATCTAGATCAACTAGATGTGAGTCAATTAGGTACGGTACTTAGTGTAGCTAAGTGTACAAGTTGTTCGCCAATTCTCAACAAACATTGAAGAATTGAAATTGAGTTAATTCAACTGTGGTCTGGTTAGTAAGGTGTTAGTGATATAAGCAAGTGTAAACAACAGTAAACATGTCTAAATGTATGCTAGTCAATACTACTAGGTTGCTAGGGTTTATTAAAATAGGTTAGAAGGTCAAATGAGTCAATTGCTATACAAGGCAATGACTTTGTGGCTGGTAATCCACAGATATGCTGGATTACTGAGATGTTGAGATGTTCCAGATAATGCTGGAATGGGTTCATACTTCACTTAGGTCACTCAGATAGGTTATAGTAACTCAATCTTATTGTTTGCTAAGGAGAATGCAAATTCAGGGCTTATTTGGCTGTACTGTCACTTATCCCTTTAGGTGGGTAGTCAGCAGAGTAGCAGGGTTGTTTAGGTTCTAGTAGAATTAGAGTGTTGGGGATCTATTCCCTTTTGTTGCCCTGTTTAGGGTTTTCTCCCAAAAGGTGTCCTCTTTTATTTGTGCACCATTGGCTACAAGTCTTTACTCCTAACCGTCTAACTAGCTATCTAAACAATGGAGATGATCCTCCTTAAGGTCCTCTGTGGATTGCCTATAAGGGGTACTCCAAGTAGTGTGAGAATAATTCTTCTAGAGAGAAGTTCTCTGGTTGAGATAAAACCACTGAGGGTAAAACCTGCTCTCTTAGTGGCCTGAAGGGCTTTTCTTTTATAGATAAATACAGGGGCTTGGCTACCCAATCAAAAGGGTTGGCTGCTTACAAATGCCAGAGATTGCTGACAAAGGCCAAGACTTTCCTTACCAATACCAAGCTTTTGCTGACTGATTCATAGAACACTATAGAACACTATAGAATCTTGTGGAATTCCATGGAATGTTATGGAATACTAGTCATGTGATGCAGGGCTGTATAGGATATGGTCACATGTTCACTTTCTCTCACTGGCACTTAACTATATATGTATTATTTTACAAGATTAGATATTAACATTAGCCATGTACTTGTAGGTAGTAATAGAGCTATTTGTTTGAGAAAACATTAATATCTCCTGAATTTCTTGATGGAAATTTCTGAAAATTGAAGGGGTACTGGGTCATACTAAGGGTTGTTAGGCCCCAGAGTATTTGAAGATTCTAACAGCTGCAAGTGGTAGAATTTATTCTATTCAGGTTGTTGCTTCTGAATGTGCATGAAACAAGTTTGATGAAGGTCAACATACTCTATTCTTCATTGAGTGGATGGTTGTAATGGTCCTCAAGGAGGTCCCATGGCTGCTTCAAGTCCTTCTTTGGCACCTTGTCAATGTTGTAGTCATACTTGCAGCCTTCTAGCTTGGGATGAATGTGAAGGAAATCAACGTTGTCCCAATCTAATGACCACATAAGATATAAAAGATATATAGTCTGACTGATTTTCCAGTATGCCTAACTCATGTGGGGCTCATATTCAACTCATGTTCAACTTATATTCACTCACTGTTCATAGGCATGGAAAGCAGACCATGTAATTGCCTATGTATTGTACACAACTTGACTGTACCTTGGACCTTTCTAGCAATCAGCCCTTCTCCCTTCTTTTTCCACACATACTCTTGCCCATCTGACCCAATCCTATTGATCTTGGTCTCATCTGACCATATAACTCTCTTCCAGTCCTCCACAGTCCAATGTTGATACTTGAGAGCAAAGGCTAATCTCTTTTTCTTGTGACCACTGGAAAGCAGTGGCTTTTTCTTCTTTACCACAGCCTTTAAAGAGGCTTCCTTGAGAGTATTTCTGACAGTCTGAGAACAGACAGGAGTATCAATAATGGTATTGATATAGTGAGCAGCCTGAACAGCATTCTTGGCCTTGCCAGTAATGATTTGCTGGACAATAGCTCTTTTGTTGGTAGAGGTAAGCTTGGAAGGACGACCACCATGAAGCCTAGTCTTCTCTGGCTGGAGTTCCTGAAGAACCTGGCATACTGTAGACTTTCCTAGGCCAGTTTGGGTAGAAATTTTCCTAGAGGAAAGCCCATGAGAGGAGAGAGAGATGATATTGTTTCTTTGAGAGATGGAAATGGGTTTCATGGTGATGGTGGGAAAATAAACATAGAATGGTGGGGTTTATATATGTTGTCTGATACTCAGTTACATAATGGTGACATAATAGACCCATTACTAAATTTATGTAATCATATTACAGCATGCTAGGGTCCAATATATGTAATCAAAACTTAAAGTCAAAAAACTGTCCAAATGAGCTATTATTTTGAAATAGCTGCCAATTCATCAAATCTTATTCAAATCTCTTAAATCTTGAATAAATAGAACGCCAAGTGTATGTACTTCATTTCATACACTCATAGTTTAGGGCAAGGATTAGGGGTTATTGGGGGTTATCGCATTTAGTGGAAAATGACCAAACATGCGGACAGTTTTTTGAGCCACTATATATGCTGTCAAACAAACCAACAAACAAATGACCCAATGGCAGTGGCGAGTGATACTGTAGATGGAGTATACATACCCCTGGCACAAAAGGAAAACACTTGTCCTTCAAATGAAAAGATCAAACCAATATTAAAACCATCTTGGAATGAAGTGGTATATACCAATAAGCAACTGGCCATATGTATCAGATCAGTGATACATGCACAGGATAATCAATGTGCTATGGAAGAAAGATCAGTAGCTTGGGCAACAGATCCAAAAGAATTCAACTTATCCAGACACTAGAAAAACACACCTAATGAAAGGGACAGGGATCAAACCCCATCCTGCCCAAGGTCCCAAACAGCTGCACCTAGGGTGAATCAACCTCCAGGAGAAAGGGATATGGGGAAACAAAACAAGGAGATGATACATGGGATGGATGGAGTGAGGGGAGGGACAGGTAGTAATGTATCTAACCCAAAACTTCACATTAATAAACCCAAGCTGTGTAAACCCCAGCTAAGCACTTTAGCTGAGGGAGATAAATTGGTATATATAAGGCAATCACTGCTTTTACTGACTCATAACCCACATGATGTATTGGCAAAGGTACTGAGAGCCCTGAGTGGGCTTATTACCACAGAAATACTAGCTAGCTGGAAGGAATTAAGCTTGCTGCTAACTGGGCAGATTCATCCAAAAAAATGGTGAGCTTAGCTGATATTTACAAGTGAAGTCACACCATGTGGATGTGGCACTGAGAGAACCTTCCAAATCCAGAGTTCTGTTACCTCAGGTGCTGGCAAGGCATGACATACATACATTCCTCACTATAGTCGACTCAGATAGCAAGGTGAGCCTCATATGTAAGGACATTTGGAAGCAAATACCTAGAATGACCTGCATCAAACTTGTTTCATGCACAGTCAGAAGCTACCACTCAAATGGAATTAATTCAACCACTTCCAGCAGTTAGAATCTTCCAATGCTCTGGGGCCTAATGACCCTTAGTATGACCCACCCCTCCAACTTTCAGAATGTTCCATCAAGAAACTCAGGAGATATTAATGTTTTTCTTCAACACATAGCTTTGTTACTATCTACAAGTACATGGCTAACTACTCTGTAAATAATATGTATATAGTTAAGTGCCAGTGAGAGAAATTGAACATGTGACCATACCCTACACAGCCTTGCATCACATGACCAGTATTCCATGACATTTCATGGAATTCTATAAGATTCTATAGTGTTCTATAGCAGTTTATGCATTAGTTAGCAAAAGCTTGGCATTTGTCAGCAATCTCTCAGCTTTTGTAAACAGCCAACCCTTCTGATTGGCTAGCCAAGCCCCTGTATTTATCTATAAAAGGAGAGCCCTCCAGGCCACTAAAAGAGTAGATTTTCCCTCAATGAAATTATCTCAACCAGAGAACTTCTTTCAAGGAGAACAATTCTCATCCTACTTGGGGTTTCCTTCATAGGCAACCCTCAGAGGACCTTGAACAGAACCACCTTCATTGTTTTGGACTGCTAGTTACATTGTTTGGAGTAAAATACTTATAGCCACTAGTACACAAGTAAAATAGGACACCTTTTGGGAGAAAACCCTAAATAGGGCAACAAAAGGGAATAGATTCCCAACAATATAATTCTATTAGAATCTAACTACATCTTCTACTCTACTGACTATCCACCTAAAGGGATAAGTAATAGCACAGCCAAACAAAGCCTCAAATTGCATTCTCCTTAGCAAACAATAAGATTGAGTTACTATAACCTATCTGAGTGACCTAAGTGAAGTATGAACCCATACCAGCCTTATCTGGAACATCTCAACATCTCAGTAATCCAGCATATCTGTGGATTACCAGCCACAAAGTCATTGCCTTTTATAGCAATTGACTCATTTGACCTTCTAATCCATTCTGACAAAGCCTAGCAATCTTGTAGTGTTGACTAACAAACATTTAGATATATTTACTATTGTTTACACTTGTTTACACCACTAACACCTTACTAACCAGACCACAGTTGAACTAATTCAATTCCAATTCTTCAACATTTGTTGGAAATTGGCAAACAACCCATGCACTTAGCTACATTAAGTAATCAAGTGACTAATATCTAGTAGACCTAGATACTGTTTCATCTAGGAAGCAAATATTCCCCTAGCTATAGTGTTCTAACCATGGGAGGCAAAGCAAAAGTCTGGGAAAGTCCATTGTTTGTTGTTTCCATTGTTTTCACCTGCATAGAAGTCACCAGCATAGCAGTAGACCTTAGTCAAATGGTAGTCTTGACTGATGCAAGTGGAGGCCAAAGTGAAATTACTGGACTAATATGAGATTTAGGATTAGAAGTCAATGATGTACTAACAAAAGCAGACTTCTGGGTATCTAGGACCAGTCCCCTGGCAATTATATTAGAGAGAAACTGGCAATGATGAAATCTAGCCTCTATTGATAAATGGCAGGAGGGTACCTTTCTCCACTATACAGACATAAATGGAACATCAATAAGGAAGTTGAGTTCTTAATGATGTCAAGTAACTCACCTGTTGTGCACAAGCGACCATGTAATAACCCAGTATCAGTTCATTTTGGAGCCACAACTTGCCTTGCCAAAGTGGCAAGTAGTGTCCCATTGCCATAGGAAACTCCCAGTTCGACGTACAAAATGCGCCCTACTGTAGATTGTGATATAGGGGGCAACAATGTATTTAAGGAGGAGGAGATCAACTATGAACAGATAGAAATCAGCAGTATGCCTAAGGTACAAGACACCTACTTGACTGCATCCAAACCTAATCCTGATATCTTCATACCCAACTCTAAGCTAGTTAACAATCTAATATGTTAACACATGATTGACAGGCAATTGTTCTGTAGATTACTTGATTTTGAACTCCATGTAGCTCACCTCACTATATAATCTAATTATAAAATAGATAACATACCATATCTGGTGTATGTCATTCCTACCATACTATCCCTGGCAAATAGCTGGGAAATAAAGAGCCTCACCATCCCAATGATTCCCCTATCCAACAACACTTGTCACATTACCTCCCAGTTCCTTATGCAGTTTAGTCCCACTGGAACTATTACAATAATTCATCCCCTTTCCTACATAACTACTATCTTCTATACAATGCCAAACACGCTTCCCTCCTCCTGGACTTGCAGATAACATGTAGCAACTGCATTGATGATAGTAGGGAAGCTCCAGATAAAGTCCTCTCTTTCTTTGAACCAAATCCAGGTGGAAAAGGAATATCTAATGACATTGTCCTTGCAAAAAGGCAGGAAAAACAAATATCCCAGCTCTAGGACAAGCATGAGGCTTATCATAATGCTAGTTAGAATGATAGGAAAGGTATGTGGTATCACTTCCATCCACCTTATGCATTTGTTGAATTAGACCACTTATTAGTGAAATAACCAAACCTTACCAGTAAGGTTAATCTAGACAATAGGCAAGTAGAAGTGATCTGGTAGCTCCTAGCCCTCACTAGCAATGAGTGGAAAAGACCAAGAGGACAAGACTGAGGTCCTCTGATGGCTCTTGGGCCTTTATATACTAGATAGGGATTTACACTTGTATATACTAGATCTATCGATATGCTATGCTACATGTATGATGTGTGAGATTAACATGAGGATAACAGGTATATTAGTACAGCCATAGAATGGAAGGTAAGCTAGACATGAGGAGTACATGAGGTGGATGAGTCATGGATAGGGGCATAAGGCAAGCATAAGGTGATTTGGACTAACATGTGGAAACTTGTATATATATGAGGTGATCTAGACCAGGAATGAGTCAAGGGGAATGGCATGAGGCTGGCATGAGGTTAGTGGGTCTAGATCTCTGAAGGGACTTGAGTATTTAGTGATTTCAGATATAGGAGCTATTGATAGGGGCTAAATGCAAAAGTTATTGTATAAAATTGGGTAAAATAGTAGAAATAAAGGGGAAATTAATACGGTCTGTAACACTATCCTCTCTCTAAGAATCGACTTCCAGGTGATTAAAAGGTAGATTCTGTGTTGAGATTTCTTGTGACGGTAATCCATAGTCTATAAAGCTCAAGAAGAAATTTGTTTGTGTAAGGTGGATATGTCTAGGGGCATTAGAATTGTTCTTGTGGAACTCTTTGATTGCTGTTTGAGCACCATCAAGGTTACTCAGAGGTTCCCAAGTATGATCTTCATCTGTATAGCCTTTCCAATGTACTAGATATTCAAGGCGATTTCGTTTGAATCGGGTATCAATGATATAATCAACTTCAAATTCTATTTCTTGATCTTCAGTGACATTGACTGGACCAGGACGGACTGCTGTTTGTCCTTCAAGACGTTCTTTGTAGGGACGGACACAAGATATGTTTACAACTGGATGTATACGCATCGAGCGTGGTAATCTTAGTTCTAAGGCATTGTCTCCTACAAGTTTCGTGATTTCATATGGTCCGAGCCATCGTTCCGTAAGCTTCTTAGATGCACAAGTTAACTTTAGATTCTCAGTTGAAAGCCAGACTCTGTCGCCAATTCTGTATTTAGGGGCTTCAGATCTATGTTTGTCTGCTTGGACTTTCATCCGTTGTTGTGCTTTTTCAAGATTAGCTTTCATTTGGGCTAAGGTATCCTGCATAGTGGTAGTGAATTCTTCTGCTGCAGGTGCTTTGGTAACTCTTTGTTCAAAGCCCATTTGAGGAACATATGATCATGTCACTTCAAAGGGTGATCTCTGTGTAGAAGCCTGCTTCTTGGCATTATAGGAGAATTGTACTATCGGTAGCCAATCAACCCATTCTTCTTGCTTTTCAGTAGTGAAGAGTGTAAGGTATTGTTGAAGATCTCTATTCATCCTTTCCGTTTGTCCATCTGTTTGTGAATAGAATGCCATAGATAGTTTGGGTTGTATGCCCAATCGTTTGCATAGATCTTTCATTACTTGTGAAGCATATTGTGGGCCTCTATCTAATACGATACTGCGAGATAGTCCATGGTTTTTCCAAACATTGTGAAGATAGAGTCGAGCCATATCCAGTGCAGTGACTGTTGTGTTGCATGGAATGAATTCGACTTCTTTAGAGAATCGATCAATGACTACTAGGATCGAGTTGAATCCTTTAGGTAAGGGTAGATCTGTAGTGAAGTCTGTGGTTACTTTGATCCAGGGCATGTTAGGTAGTTCTAATGGTCTAAGTTTGCCAGGTGGTGCTATGTTAGATGGCTTGCATCTTGCACATCCTTCACATCTAGAGACATATTCTTTGATGAATATGTTCATGCCAGGCCATGTGTAACTTCATTGTATGAGTTCTATTGTCTTTTCTGATCTAGGGTGACCTGCGACTGGAGTGTTGTGATGTGATCTAATGATTTCCAATCTTAGATCTTGATCGTCGGGTATGTAGATCTTTTCTTCTTTGTCATGAAGAAGTTCATCTTCTTGTGTGTCGATGTCATACTTGTTTCATAAGGTAATGATGTCAGATTCTTTGAGTAGATGTTTGGCTTTTCTGATTTTGTTGATGATGAGATCAGAATCTGTAGTGATGCGAACTTCTGTAACACTAATCTGTTCCGGTGGAATGACTGGCACTCCGGTATTATCCTGTTCTATTGCAACAGCATGGTCTTCTCGTCTAGATAAAGCATCGGCTTTACCCATTGTAGATCTTGCCTTATGAAGCCATTTGAAATTGAAATGTGTTAGATACTGTGCCCATCGGGCTTGCCGACGGTTAAGGTCTTGGCATTTCATAAACCATTGGAGATTAGCATGATCATTCCATATTTCGAACTGATGGTGTGCGCCTTCAAGGTAATGATGCCATTGTTCGAGGGATTGTATGACACTAAGCATTTCCTTATCTGCGACTGGGTAATTACGTTCTTCAGAGGTCATGGAGTGTGAGGAAAATGCGACAGGGTGCCATTTGTCATTTTGTTCTATAGAGAGCACTGCTCTGGTGGCATAATCAGAAGCATCTGTTTCTAATCGGAATACTTTGTCATTATCGGGGTAAGCGAGAATAGGGGCAGTGGTAAATCGTGTCTTTAGCATGTCAAATGCTGATTGCTGAGCCTCTTTCCATTCAAAAGGAGTGTCTTTCTTAGTTAGATCATTTAAGGGATGGGCCACTTGGGCATATCCTTCAATGAATCTGCGATAGAAGTTTGCTAGACCAAGAAAACTGCGTACACCTCTAACATTCTTTGAAACCGGCCATTCCTTAATGGCTGTGACTTTACTGTTGTCCATCTTGATTCCATTTCTAGATACTATCATGCCAAGGAATTCCACTTCTTGGACACTGAAGGTGCATTTTTCTGGTTTTGCAAATAGGTCATGTTCTTCGAGGCGTTGCAACACTTTCTTTATGATTCTTTCGTGTTTTGTGATGTCATTGGTCTTTGTGAAGATAATGAGGTCATCAATATAGATAACCATGACGTCAGTCATATCTGAGAATAGTTCGTTCATCATGGTTTAGAATGTAGCGGGCGAGTTGCATAGTCCAAAATACATTACAACTGGTTCAAAGGATCCTCTGTGACAGACAAAGGCAGCTTTCCATTCGTCTCCTTCTTTGATGCGAACATTATTGTATCCCCAGCGAAGATCAATCTTCGTAAACCATTTTGATCCTTTAAGCTTGTCTACAAGCTGTGAGATCAAGGGGAGTGGATAATTATTCTTGACTGTAGATTTATTTAGATATCGGTAGTCCTGTACCATACATTTTTATCCATCTTTCTTTGGTACGAAAAACACGGGTGATGTCTGAGGAGATTTGGAAGGTCATATGTATCCTTTGGCTAGCTGATCATCAATGAAATCAGATACTTCCTTCTGTTCTTCGGGCGAAAGGGGAATCAATCTGCCTTTCTTTGGTTTGAAATCGTTTTTGAAATCTATAGCATGATCCCAAGGTTTTCGTATAGGCATTCATTCTGATTCTTTCTTCGAGAATACCTTCATATACTTATGGTATTGTTTAGGGACAAGATCGACTGGTTTCAGATCTTTCTTCATAGTGGGTTCGTCATGTTTCATAGCAAATATGTGAGCTAGAGAATCACGTTCTTCAGATTCAATCTGGCGTGTGAAAGGGGGTTTTCCTTTTAGGGTTTGGCAAGTCCAGGGAGATCAAGTCATTTGAACTTTTCCGGAAGTCCAACCAATCTCAGAGTTATGTTTACTAAGCCATGTTGACTTCTATGCAGGTGAAAGCAATGGAAACAACAAAGAAATGGGCTTCCCTGGACTTTTGCTTTGCCTCCCATGGTTAGAACACTATAAGTTAGGGGAAATATACCTCCTAGATGAAACAATATCTAGGTCAACTAGATGTGAGTCAGTTAGGTACTTAGTGTAACTAAGTGCATGGGTTGTTCGCCAATTCTCAACAAATGTTGAAGAATTGAAATTGAGTGAATTCAACTGTGGTCCAGTTAGTAAGGTGTTAGTGGTGTAAACAAGTGTAAACAACAGTAAACACATCTAAATGTATGCTAGTCAACACTACTAGATTGCTAGGATTTGTTAGAATAGTTTAGAAGGTCAAATGAGTCAATTGCTATACAAGGCAATGACTTTGTGGCTGGTACTCCAAGTTAATTACTATAAAA
>JBBPSL010000076.1:0-21908 GCA_038093555.1 Butyriboletus appendiculatus
TGAGTTTTGGGGGTTGAAGCCTACAATGTCGCACACAGGCGGCAAAATGACGATGAAGTTCGGGTCGTACGGTCGTATCTATAAGTAGCACTTCCATTGGCAGGCTATAGTTTAGTCACCGACATCCTTCGAGGAGGACTTTAATATTTATGCGGGATGTTCTGTCATTGGACACACGGTGATGGGTACCGTGTAACTCGTGGAATCATTTCAATAACGCTGACGCCATCGGCCGTGATCCCATCAGAGTTCACAATTGCATGAAGCATGGGACTGAATGCATCGCCTGCGGACCAGTTGGGCAAATTGTAGTATCTTCCCTTGATCTTCCCCGTACTGAGGAGAGATACGAGGTTCCGGATCTGGTTCATCTCTGGGTTGTATTCCAGAGGTCCCACACACAAACCGGGACGTGGTTTGAGTCAAAGACATATTAAGATAGAGCGGTATCAGTAAATGTGCCAGACCTTGTGAGACCATGACAGCAAGGATATTTATCGGTAAGACAACTCTGCTTTAATCATGTTGGATACGGGTCCACGAGAGGCTGGCCCCATTCGACAGATTGTTGACCCACGACTGCGCTGCATAGAGGTAGTGACAGTAGACGAACCCCAGTGCAGTTGGGTTGAATGTGAGGGCATCCGCTGGTCGACATCCCAAACCAAAGACATGCTGCGAGACTACGAGATCCCCAATGATGATTGGGTACGATGGTCTGGCGTGCCCTAAATGGATATGATGGGTCGGCGGATCCATCGTGCCACCCACGGGGCAGTGTTCTGCCCGGCAACTTATGATCTCGATAAAGGTGGAACATGGACCGGACCTTTTCGAATATACGTGACATTTACTTGCCGTTGCTGTGGACTCTTTTGCTGTTGCCCCTTTCTGCGGATTCACGCACATTGGCGAGTGAACTAGAGCGCTGGACACGATCGAACAAGTCGAGTTGAGAGTAGATATATGGTCGACGCTTTCACAGACAAAGCGTCATGCTACGAAGAGTATCGTATAATCAGCAAGCTTGCAGAAAGACGCATCGTCAAGAGAATGGTGTTTCACAGTAGAACATCCTGAATGTCTGGGAAAGGCTAAAGGGACTGAATAAAATTCCCGCGCCAGGCACCTGGTACTTGCTTTGCTTTTGACCACCTCCACGTTGCAAGGGCGACTGTGACTACGCGACACACTGTGGAGGACGCCCGGGACCGGTGGTGCTTGATCTCGTGAAGGGCCGAGCAGCGTTGACTTGTGCGCTTTGACCTTTGGCAGGTTCCAGACGTGTTCCATTGTCCGTGAGCGCTGAAACGATGGCAGTATGCTCGGTGAGTGGCGCATTCTATCGCTCGTGGACCGTAGCTTTGGCCGTTGTGGAAAGGAATAAGTATAAAAGATGGGCTGACGGAGAGATGGACAGAGCAAACAGAACCACAACAAGGTGGACCCACACGGACCAACTAAAACGGGTCTCCCAGCGCCTGCCTTTTTTCCCGCTCTATTTCATCGACGCGTCTTTCTCCCAAACTACTTGTATCTTTCCCTTCTCCCCCTCTCTCCCTCCTATCTCCCATCTCGTTCTCATCACATGCCTCGAGCTCGCTCTCCCCCTGCCGCGGGCTCTTCTCGCCGTCGCGATTATAAGGTACAACCTCCACGGCCCCCAAATGCATGGATCCTGTATCGTTCCTACAGGTTTGGACTGATCCGCCAGACCAACGAACGATTGTCTCAAGCGGTCGTCTCCCAAAGGATATCCGTCATGTGGAAGAACGAAGCGGAGGATGTCAAGCGACATTTCGAGCAACAGGCTGACAAAGAGAAGGAGAAGCATCAACAGCTATACCCCGGTTACCATTTCTCACCCAAAAGAAAGGAAGAGAAGATGCGAGCCAAGCAGGAGCGCAAAGAAAGCCGCCGCGCGAAAAAGTCCAAAGCTCGTGACGCCACACCACCAGATGCAGACGTGAACGCGAACGTTGACGCGGAAACGAACGCGACTGCCGCTATCCCGCCTCCCCCCCCTGTGTTCTACATGCCCCAGCCTTATTTTCTTCCTGGTTATCAACCCAACACGGCCTTGCCACACCCCTACACGCCCCACTATTTACCTGAAACATACTATGGTCCTGGTGGTCCCTCTCCAATGTCAACCGCACCATCGCTTCCGTGTGAGAGTTCCGAGTCACCCGAGGTACGGCCTTATCCAGAGGAAAACGTGGCTTCGTCCTCGTCGAGCTCGTCTGTTCGAACATCGCCTAGCTCTGAGTCACAGGCATCCTCCTCGTCCTCGCAGCTCCCTCCCAATCCAATATACTTTTCATCTCTCCCTAGCTCCCACCAGCCGTCTCCTAATCCTTATGCGACCCAACCACTTCCAACACTCCTCTTTCAGTCGTCTGCGCCTGGTGGATTACCTTTGACCTCACCTCAGGTACAATTCCCATCAGCCGAGAATACGGTCGTTCCAGCAGCGCCAGTGTGGAATAATATTCCCACTCAGCTATCAAGTCTCAACTCCCACAATTCCGATGTGAGCTCCCGTGGAATTAATGACTCTCTGCGCTCTCTGAACACACTTTTAGGAGGTTGTACATTTCGACATTCCGATCAACCAAACGCAGAACTTTGCTCAGTTCCCGCGACGTCTCCACCGCAGCTCATCGTTAGGGATGATCTCAACGACCGACGAAAACGGTGCCTTCAATGTGTCGAATGTCGAATCCTCTGACCTCACGGCTCAACCCCAGGGCGAGTTGGAGATCGCTATGGGACCCCAGGCCTCAACAGTTGATTACAACGAGCAACTGTTTGCCGACTTCGACTTTGCTGAATTTCAAAAGCAGATGGTTTCCTTCGCGCAAAGTAGCTCGAGCTCTGTCGCAGCCGCTTCTTCTTCCGATCACGACTTTCAGTCCCTCTTCCATACTCCCAATAACCCCGAGGTTCAGGCGTACACGACTACTCAGCAACGCCAGTCTAGCGTTTTTGCGCAGGATATGATGCACTACTTCAATTTCGAAGCTGCGGAAGGCACTGACGAGGACACTTCTACCGTATCCCCTCTCTCTCTCCCTACCACAGGCATCGCGCAGCAGGTGGGCTTCCAGAGTGCTCAGCATGCAGTGGCAATGCCCATCTTCACTCAGATGACGAACGCGCCAACCGATGTTTCTGGTACCTCGTACTTACCGCCCGCCGGTGCGATTAACTCGTCAACGCGTCGGGTGGCGGGTAGCTGGAAGCCACCCTTCGCCATCCCTCCTTCGCAGGTGGAAGACTCCATCCAGTCCTGGACCTTCCCCATAAACTGAGTGGCCGGCCTCCAAAAATCGACCTGCTCAACATCCGTTTCATGTCACGATCTCAATGTCTTGCTGGACCTCAAGGGCCCGCTGCTTTATCCATTATGTTATCTCATCGGCTTGCTTTCAGTGTGCATAGTTTTGATCAACCGTATTGTTTTCTCTCTGCTATCACTTGCCCGAGGTCATCTACACGGTATGCCAATTCACCGCCACGACGGTGACTTGGTCTTTCATCTATCCTCGGCGCATGGTCTCCTGAATTTCATCATCACCTATTGTCCCGAACCATTAATGCTTCTTCATTCTTGGACTTATTTTCGTATCTCAGTTATCGCCTCTCACCACCCGCATCTCGTTCATCTTTTTGCAACCCTAACTCCAAATATTCCCATTCTTCATTTCTCGATGATTCCCTGACACTTATCGCGCTTGTGTTTTCTATTCATACCACATCGTACATTTTCTTTCTCCATACAGGCGATCTATTACCTTGCGAGGTCTTGGGCTCCGATATGGGTCAAATTTTCCCCTAATACTTTTCACGCCGAACTGGTTTCATTAAATAGCGCTGGCATGCTTTTTTATGTTTTTTTATCATCGCATTGAAGTGTTCCTCACGAAGTGTACCTGTAGCAAATGTAATTGCGTTTCAAAAACCGATATCGAGAACCAAGCCTTGTGCTTCACTCTGTGATATCTGGTGAATGAATATCATATGACAAGTGTCGTCAAACTGTAAACTTTCACAAGACCGAGGTCATGCTCATCCCAAGTAGGTAGTGTCTCATTCATCATGACTCGATCCCCCTCGGACTTGTCACGCGTTCGAGAGGGCCTGGTAACGAATGAATGACTTGGCTCTTCTCGACGTGTCCAGAAAAGGCGGACAATAAATAGACCCAAAAAAAAAAGAAGGTTACAGGACTGGGGCTGTACTACGACGTTGCGTTGTTCGGTCGACGCCGATGACACGCGTTTCAGTGATATCCTGTCGGGCTGGGGCGCTACTACACCGCTTGTGTTCCATCGGAGGGGTGGGGAGGATTGGTTGATCAAAGCTCAAGCGCTCAAGGTTTGTGATTGGATGATTCGAATGTGTATCTTACACGGTCGAGCTGTTACTAAGATCGGGGATCGCTGCATCGTATGAGACACGACAGGTTTTTGAGCCAGCCCCGAGAGGGACGCGTTTCGAAGGTACATACGAATCCAATGTCACCCACGTGGACCCGCTTGGGAGTTCGTTCCTTGGTGCCACCCGCACGCAACGCTTTGAGAAGCAGGACAATGGAGAAGCACGGGCAAATGTAACTTGAGAATTTTTTTTGGGGGGGATTGGTCGGAGACTCTGAGCCGGTCCATGTGATACTGCAGGGGTGTACTCAACCGGGAAAGTGTAATGATTGCTGTAGTTGTTCGATCTGGGGTCCGATGCGCGTAGATAAGCTAGTCCAGGGTGGCGTCAATGGCGATGCTTGCATTTTTGATTAGGACGTGAGGAACGCTACAAGTGTCGAAGCGGGGGATGGACCGGATCATACTACCCTCGTGTTGGGGCTCAAGCGCTCACTGCCAAAGCCCCTGAGCAGGTAGCGGTTTCACCTTTTTTTTTTTCCCCGTGTTCTGGGTACAGCATCTGTGCTGTGTGCGAACGAAATGGACATGCGCATGACATTTTCGCTAGCAAGGTTTCGTGTTGCCAGTTCGGAGCCTGCGCGGTGGTAATACATCCACGGAAGGTTTTGGTTCCATCGTGTTTTGGACATGAATTCACATGCACGTACTATAGATGAAAAATCACATGTGAAACTAAGCAGGGATTCATGCAAACTTGGTGGACATTTACCGTCCTGGACCGAAATTCTGGTTGATCTGCACGGAGTACTTTCGGAGGAGCAGTGAAGCAGTGTTGGCTTAAGTTCGTCAGCCGGCCTGAGAATTTGGTTCGCGGTCCGCCACCCGCCGAGCAGTTTCAAGTTTTGTTGTAACAAATTGTTGTACAGACGGAAAACATCTGCTTTGCGCTGACTTTCGTCGAAGGGGCCCCCCATGGTGCACCCCACGTATGACACGAAATGCAAGGGTTGTATTTTCAGAGGGTTCGGCCTCACTACCTTGAAAGGCAGCTTCGGAGCATCCCGCGCCACTGTGAACATGACCATCCTGTCTTGGTTCTAAATTGGAGACAATGCATGTAAAGGATTAAAGGTAAGAGTCCGACTCCGATGTCGACCTCTGACTGCTCACGTCTTTACACCCATGCACCTCGCACTTTACCTCCCAGAGATCCTCTACAATATCTTTGGCCACGTTGCCCCTGTGGAGGATTGGGAGTGGGCCCAGGAGAGGTTACCCCATACCAGTGATCTAGCTGCGCTAGCCAGAACATGTCAAGCCTTCAAGGAACCAGCCCTAGACGTGCTTTGGTCAGAATTGCCCGACCTGTCAGCTTTAGCACGCTGTGTTCCCGATGCCACTCACTCAGAGAAACGATGCGTAAGACGATCGTGATCTCGCATCACTCTCTACACATGCTTATCCCTCTCCTTCATAGCACTATGCGTTTAAAAGACCGCTCACCGATGTTGAGTGGGCCACCCTTCGAAGTTATGCCCGTCGCGTCTGGATCTTTCTCAACTGTATACTCATGGAGGCCTGTCTTGATGAGGAGTCCATCACGATGCTCTTTAATCCTTCCACTGATGCACTCTTCCCCAACCTTCGATACCTTTCCTGGAACTATGGGAGGTCATTTCCTCTGGTGCACGTTGCCGTCTGGCCGTTGAGAGTACTCCACCTCGATCTCAGACGTGCAGATATATCTCAATATCGGAATATCCTTGACTCTGCTGGGAACCTCTGCCCACATATAAAGAAGTTTTGCCTTTACTTGCCTCGCCAACACGTAGAGCTTGACAACATCATCTCCAACCACGTCCTCCGTTGGTCAAATATTCGGTTCCTAAAGTGTCGCGAGGTCGCCCTCAACGCGGATGCCATTTTACACATCTCCTGCATGTCTGCGTTGACACACCTCTCGTTCGTACTGAGCGAGGAATTACCAGGCCAAGTCCTCCCTTCTGACTTTGTCCTCGTATTCTCGAACCTCTCGTGGTGCGAGATAGCATCCGGGTGGTTGTCGTCCATTGCAAACCTATTCGCTCGTACCCGACTACCAGCAGTCAAGGAACTCACTGTCAGATTTCCCGGATCCCCTTCCAAACAGACTCTCCGGTCGTTCATGACGACCCTTAGGAACGCGTGCTCGTCAGACACCCTCACCCACCTCACGATCCTGAGCCAACACCACCTCTCCCGTCGACTTGCGGCTTGTGGTGAAGTCGAGTCGGACAATCGCCCACTGGCCTATGACGATTTGTATCCTTGCATGACCCTCGGTAACCTCCGTTCCTTGAAGATCAACCTCAACCAGGCTGTAGGCCTGACAGACGACGACCTCGTAGAGCTGGCGTCCGCATGGCCACACCTCGAGGAGCTCCTCATCAACCACGACTCGGGCTGGCGGTCTCCCGGCGGAATCACCCTCCACGGACTCGTACGACTCCTCCGGACATGCCCCGCGCTGCGCAATTTTTCCATCCTTTTCGACACGCCGACCTTTGTCCACGTTCCAGAGGGCATGGACGTGTCGTATCCGCCGCGACATTTCGAACGGGTCAATCTCGTCGATACGCCGTTGGAACCGGAGATGGTTGCCGGCGTGGTGGACGTGTTTGTCGCGATTCGGTTCTCGCCCCGTCTCTTGTTCGCTTGGATGCGGTTCGAGACGAACGTAGACATGGCCGGGAATGTGCCCGCGAGCAGACAGTCGTGGCGGGACGTGGACGCGGAAGTCAAAATAAGGCTTGGTGCCGGTAAACCCAAGGAGGATGAAGACGTTTTGGAATCTGAGGACCACACTTCTTGAATGGAAATTTTGTTTGTTACGTACCCCTATGATGTCGTACATCGATGTGCGCTGTACCTTTGTTTTTCGTTCGTACAGGCTACTTGGTAGCAAGGAGGAATCAAGGCCTTGAACGATCTCTTTCGTTATAATGAAGAGCTGCACGAACCTTGTCAACGAGAGAGCGATGGGGAGAACACGAAAGGTGCTGGACGACGAGAACAAAACGATACATTCGATCAATCGCGAGACCGCGGTTCAAAGTCAGTCAGACTGTGCTCTTCCTGGTCATGTCGTCGAAGCATCCTCAGGTGGGTTGAACAAAAAGAAAGATATTATCATATGATCGATGTGCGAACCGAGAGGGGTCACTGTCATCCCTAAATCTGGGCATGGGCGGGCGTCTGTGGGTCCTCGTCGTACTTGTAGGGAAGAGGAGGGTTGAAGGAGGGTGACGGATCGAAAGGGCCCCTGGCGTCCGGAGTCCAGCAGTGATAACGCAGCGATCAAGAAGCTAAAGATCGAAGCTCGAAGCATCAAAGGCGAGCTGAACCTCATGGGTGATTCAATCTCGAAAGGGTCTCTCCCGGGCAACCCCCCTCCCTTTTTTTACTGCGGCGGCTGGCCACGAGAAAAGGCAAATCGGTCACTGCAGCATCCACTGTCCCGGTGTCGTACGCGCGCCTCGACCTGTCATTCTAAATGCCATGGTCTTGAATGGATACCTTAATTATCCAAACTCTGCCTGGTCGATTCTCCCTCGATTCCGTCCTTTGACTTTGAAGAGAGCCTGTGACACTCACCTTCCAGCACCTCGACGCACAAAACGGGGGTGTCGGGGTTCACCCGTCTGGGAGCATGGAAAAGTACAAGCAGCCAAGCAAGAATATGTTGACGCTCGAGGAGCGAGATGGAAAAAGTCACCCACACGATCATTTCATTGTGAAAACGACACCATCAAGGGTCGTTCCCCCTCGCCAGTTCAAGAAAAGTCGAGGCGCCTGTTTAGGATTTCTCTCGAGTAGTAAGGCGTCGAGCTTCTCTACGTGGTGCTCTTTTTTTTCGCCCGACTGTCCCATCGTTGATCGACTTTTGCTTGAGGACTCAGCGAGAGGTGCATACCCATTAAGGGGAGCCTTTCATGCGAGTCAAAGTCATATTCGCTACAGCGGACGATGAATGCAGTGTAGAAGGGCAATACAGGCCTGGCTTGGAGACCTCCGACGAGGCGCTGCACCTACAGGCAATGAGAGAAGCTCACGCACTCTGTCAAGACAAGACAGTGACTAGTCTCGCGGAAGGAGAACAGATCTCGTGAAGGTCTTGTGTGGATCGAGCAAGGAAAACCGCGATCATATCCCCGCCACGTCCTGTTCATACTATACATGCATCCGCGTATCCCTACACAATTTTTTTTTTTCACGGCGACAGCTGATACGGATAGGACGTTAGCAAACGGCCACGGCAGGAGAACATGGACGGACCAAGCGTGGCATATTCAGCGTCAAGACGAACTCTTCCCAGGTGGTATCCCCAACCGCCTATGCTTCTCGTCCTGCTCTCGCACCTTGTCCGTGAGCTGTCGGAAGAGCGTGGCCGTCGCGGAGGCCTCCGCGATCGGGTCCGAGAGCTCTGCGAGTTTCTTCATCCTCAAAAGGACTTTTTGGCGCGCGTCGTGCCCTGCTTTTTGTTGGGCGACGAGCGCGCGGACGTCTTGGATGTCTGCATCCGTCATGGAGATCATCGTTGGGGGGCGTCGGATCATTTTTATTTGGAGTAGATAGATAACAGGCTAGGTGAAGGTGATGTTATTGTACCATGGATTACATAATATGCACGCTGTGTTTACGGCCATTGCGAAGGACCATTGAATGGTTCAACGAACGTATCGTACCGGAAGGTAACCGTTTTGTGAGTCGTATGGCTGAAACCGTATGAGAACCCTCATTCTTTTCCGAGGAATCACCCCTCTCCGAAAACCATTGACATACCAGTGCAAGCTCGGAGATACGACAAGGTACTTTGTCCCTTTGATATCATAGGTATCTAGCCGCTCCGGGTCAGATCGTGTCGTACAGTCAATATTAGACCGTCGTACTCTGAACGAACTGTCTCCCCCTGATTTACTGTCTTAAGTTCACCGTAAGCCGGTTTCTGGTTCCAGTCTCAGTTTGCTCGTGGCGGATGTTCCTCCCACCACCCCACGAACTCGAAGTGATCTTCATGTCGCAGACCGCTCATTGAAGATTCAGACGTCGGGTTCAAAGTGACGCGCGTCGTGTCCGATGCCAATTTCTGCAATGCAATGTCCCTCTGTTGATTTATCATGGCGTTGGGTACGACAACAATCGTCTGTATCATAAAACCCTCCCTAAGGGGCGGAAGCCTAATCTAGATATTAGATGAACATACATGTAGTTTCGCCGAGGGACGTAGAGAGGTGGGTGTGAGGGAACGAGGCGACAAAACAGGGTCCTATAGTAGGGCCGAGTGCTTGATGGAGAGGCAACCGTGTCACCGACGAAACGAACCAATAACTAGACCAGACGGATCGGCGGAGGAAGGATAACCGAAATCCGTGAAGTGACGGGCAGTCACAGCCAACCATTCACACCCACACGAGGCTGCCGCGTTCATACAAGCTTGGTGCCGCCAGGTTTCTCCAGAGAAAGCCCGCCGCCTGCGACCGTACTCCTCCCACGATGAAACGCCAGCGCATGCTCCACGGCATCCATCAGAGGTTTCATGGCCTGTATCATGTTGTAAATTAAAAGTCGCACGACGTAAAGATGGGACGCAGAAAACTCGTGTGGGAGATAGAGTGGAGAGGGTAATGAGAGGCTCAAGGAGAGAAAAAAAAAAGAAGCATTCACTCACAACGACGACCCTGTTTCCCTCCACCCCTTCAAGGACCGCAGCTCTCACAAGCGCGTCAACCTTTTCGTGCGTCTTACCGAGGTACCCTATCATTTTGGCTGCTTTTGCCGACCGTTGTGCGGCGGTGAAGGTCGGAGTAGCGTGTTCAGAAGGAGGCGCGTAAATTGACGTCCAGAATTGCCGAAGGAATTCATTAGCGGCTGTTTGACACGTCGTGAGCTGGCGGAAGAGGTTAGGAGGAAAGTCGGCTATCAAAGGTACGACAAGTAAGAGACGGGCGAAGAGGGAATTGAGACGACACATGTACCCTTCCTAGCCTTGATGTCCAACCGCGCAGCTACGTTCTGTGTCATGGACATCAACGCCGCATCGCCGGATTTTTTCTCTACTTTGAGCTACCAAGGTCCCATTGGAGATCAGTCGTACACAGATGTGCAAGCAAAAACTCACTTGTCCGAATCTGCCTTCCCATCCGTCCAACCCGTTAAGCAATTCCTTGAACTCATTCTGTACAGCGACTACTTCTCTCGGACCCTCTGCTCCGCTACCCGCATGCCCAACCTTGCCTAGTTGTCCCTCGAAATAGCGTTGCCGATCTTGCATTTCGAGAAGGATACCGGGGGACGACTCGTGGTCTTGGAGATCGTCGAATTCGATTTCAGAGAAGTTGTTCTATGCACATCCAAGTAAGCGATGATTAGAATCGCAGAAAACAACTTTACCTCCCCATCCCCGTCATCCACCCGTCGCCGCTTACTATGTGGCATATCTCCTCTGGTGACAGGAGAACTAAGCAGGAACGCGGGGAAAGAAACCCAACAGAACTTACAATGCAGAATTAAGCAATCTTTCTGAGTGCTCGTTGAATTTACGGATCAGCGGAAGTGCACCGCGCTGACGACCAGCTTGCATGGTCACATCTTTCTCGTTTCCCGTCTATGCGTCGTGAATTCAATATCCTTTGTTTCACCACCAACTTATCACCCTAGCTCACCTCCCCGTGATCCTCAAGTGTAGCGCCAAGATTGACGTATAAATCTGACACTTCGTCTCTTGGCCGTCTAGGTTCCAAATCTAAACCCCATCCGAGCATGAGTGTCCGGAAACTGTGAGTAATAGTAATGATACGGACCATCATCATCCTTCTCGAGATACTTGTCAAATATTGGATCCTCCTTGACAACATGCTGCGTTGCTGAAGAGCGAATGGACGCTCGATGTGCATTGAACAGCTTGCTCTGAAAGTAGCGTTTCCAGAACTCTGCTTCAGAGAGCTAGAGGCAGGTCAACATGGCACACGGGCATGCGCAAGGAAGGTCAAGTCACCTTATTTGGGACGTTATCATTGTATGCTTTTGCCACCACCGGAAATTCCTCGAATATATCATGTACGAGCTGAGGTGTGATAACGATTTTGACTTCGCCGCCCTCTACCGTTTGTGGGCGCGGATCTACGAGTTGGCCTGGACGGCCACGTTTTTGGTTTTCTGTCGCTGCCTCTGCAAGCAGGAGGTGCTACGTGTATCGACGGCGCGTCATGTCACAAAAAGGTCGGCAGCGTCAATGCAAACGTTGGACCGACGGGGACGGGCAAGATGGACATCACGCATCACGACAACCAAACCAAAAACACACGCACCTCTCTCCCCTCCCAGAATTCAGCCTCGGTAATCTGACCCCCCATGACGAGCTCCTTGTGCAACGCCAACAACTCTGGGTTCGCCAACAGAACCCGCTTTCTCAGTCTAAAATCCGTCGCTGCGTCTTGTCCCGACAAAATTGGCGTCCTTCCGTCGCTCACGACAGAGGTGGCACGCGACGTGGAGGCCCTCGAGGCTGGAAATGTAGCAGCCACCGCGGCTTTCAAAGGGGTTAGCGTCGAAGCGGCCGTCACGGGTCTTTTGGGTGTCTGCGCTGGCGAGGCAGCAGCCCCGGCGTTCGTTGCGCTAGTCAAGATGCCGCTACTGCGATTGCGACTGATGATGTTGGTCAGCTGCATCTTGAACGTCTCCCTCTCCGCATAGGCCACTTCCTGGGGTGTTGCCGTGAACGTAAAGTTGTGTCCCGCATCGTCGTTGACGAGGCCGAGCTTGAGTCTGACCTGAGCAGCACCTTCTTTGCTGCAGAAAAGTGCTGTGGATCACGGAAGAGTGTGAGCGGTGAGCGGGCGTGGAGGGGTCTGTTTGTGTTTGCTCACAGGAGGCGTCTTGGTGTGGTACGCGTACGGAAGGGGCTTTTTTACCGTCCTGAGTCCATTGTAGATGACCGTCTGTGAGTTCGAGCGTGCCAGATAGTTTTTTGTAGGACGCCTTCGCTGTGCAAACGACGGGTGGCATTCGGTGAATCAATGGGACCGGGGACAAGCCCTGTCAAGCCTTCGCTCGAAGTGGCACAGCTTGATGTGGCTCGGACGAGTTGATCTAATACCACGACGGCATCTCCTTCTCTCTCACCGCATCCCTCACCAATGACCTCGCCCAGGAAACAGCTCGTCGTGTTTGACTTTGACTGGCCAGTCGCCATCCCTCACCGCTCCTCCTCAACAACCTGACCGTTCACCAGGTCCATGGCAGATCAAGACTCTGATCGCTGGCTCTTTGAAGTCCTCGCACCCGACATTCGTAGAAAAATGAGAGATCGCTCGCGAGAGCCCGGGAAGACCGTACAATGGACGGACCTCGTGTGAGAGATCAACGCTCCCCCATCCATTGTCGTTTCTCTACTCGCAATGCAGTGATCATCGTGATTGATCTTTTCCCACTCTCAAAAGCGCCGAGTCTCTGTACGAGCTATCTGAGGAAAGCCGTGGCATACGCAAGCATGATATCGAGAATGCCCTCCGCCAAATCCCTTTCGTGAGTCTCCCGCGCTTTCCTTGTATCGACCGGCAGGGGGGCCACCCTACTCACCGACCACCTTAGCATCCCGCCATGAAGCGCGGTATCCAGCTTCTCAACGACCCCGCCAGCCTCGATACCACCCTCTTCATCCTCTCCAACGCAAACGTCGTTTTCATCAATACCATCCTCGAGGTTCGAACCACCTCCTTCCCACTCGTCACTACACACATACTCATCGTATTTCCCGACCAGCACCACGGCGTCCGAGAGTGCTTCGACACCATCATCACCAACCCCGCCGACTTTTCCGCCCCCGACAACCCAAACCGCCTCGTCCTCCGTCGGCGCGTCGGACCCCAAGACCCTCCTCACAATTGCAAAGTCGGATGCGAGGACAATATGTGCAAGGGTACGTCCCCCGCCCCCTTCTTTCACCGTCACCTCTGCGCTCGTCCCTACACACGTACACGACAGGACAAGAACTCACGCGCTACCTCGACGCGCATCGTCAATCCAATGACACCGAATTCGACCGTATCATTTACATTGGCGACGGCACCAACGATTTCTGCGCCGTCTTGCGTCTCAGGAGGTACGTCCCCGTCATCCCGACGCGCGACACGCGATTCATGCCCACCCTCTAGTCAAGACGTCGTCCTCTGCCGTCGCTTCCGCGGTCTCGAACACAAGATTGCAAACGAACGCGCCAAAGGCTCTACGTCGCGCCTCCAATGCACCGTCGAATACTGGTCCGGCGCGTGGGAAGTCGAGGAAAAGTTTAAACAGTACGCCAAGAGGACGTCCGTGAATTAGAACAGGGATGTTTTGGATAATAGGACGCGTTGTAGAGCGAAAGGCGTACCCCCGTCTTCCTTCTTTTTCGAATGAGCCGCATCGCTGAAAAGATGATGATCGCCAACGAGCCATCTGACTCGGGGGTTGCGATGTATGATTGCTCGGTAAGGGGATTGTAAAAAGGAAGCAAGTAGAAAAGAAAAGAAAAGAAAACCTTGCACGATATCAGATGTGTCGTAAATGACAGACAGTAAGTGGAGAGGGTGTGAGGGTTGCACAAAAAAAAAAAACAGGAAGGAAAAGAATCGGTGGATTGCGATCGTCATTCGTCATTTCATTCATCATTGTTTAAAAAAAGGGTAGGAAAGCAAGGCGTATAAGTGAGGTTGATTACGACGCGTACACGTCGGACGAGGATGGTGATTGCGACTGCAGCTGCAACTCGGGGTAAGGCAACAATGAAGGAAGAAAAAAAAATCGCCCACGCACGCGCAAAAATCAAAACATCGAGCTCATGGATATATCACCACCAACGTCAAAAGAAAAAGAAAAAGACGAGGAAAAAAAAGAAACGCTAAACAAACAAACGCACCCCTGACACATCACCTCGACCAAATATCCATCCCGCTAATTCGTCTCCCGTCCTTGGTGCTCATACCCCCTTGTCCTGGTCCTCCTTGTCCTCCACCACCTCCACCTCCTTCGGCGCCGCCGCTCCCTGAGAACGGGTTGCGCCCTTGCGCGCCAGCGACGCTCGCCCCGTAAAAGGACGGAGCGCCGCCTTGAGCAGTAGTCGATGCATTGACGCCTTGCGTCCGCACAGATCCAACCCCCACACCCACGCCAACACTCCCACCGCCCCCCGTCGGCCCTGCATACGACTGGTACTGCTCCGGCTGCAATGGCACATACAGCGTCCCGATATCCGTCCGTTGTCCGATCGCGTCAAAGGGCGAGTTGGACGCTTGTTGTTGCGCAAACGAAGCTTGGTACCGCGTGCCCCCACCTCCGCCTGTACCGGGACCTCCACCACCACCGCCCGTCGTTCCGCCGCCGCCGCCGCTTCCACCCAATCCCGTCGCGTACGTCTGCGCAGGACTGGTCACCATTGCTGACGGATTATACCCCGTACTCGGCCCCGCATCTCCTCTTGCAGCCGACCGCACGTTCGACATGACCGCTTCTCGTCGACTATCGTCATCCACGATAATCGTCGGTTGATAGGAATGCGACAGCTTTGATGGTGGGGCTTGGTACCGTCCGGCCCCGCCACCCGCACCTCCGCTCCCTCCCGCGCCCGCGCCCCCAGCACCCGGGCCGGGACCCCCGCCGGACCCCGTAGACCACGCTCCGAGGCCGCCTGCAGCGGCAAGCTCTGCCTGCTGTTGCAAATATTCGAGTTGCGGGTACGGTTGCGCAGCAGGTGGCTTCCCAGACTGTCTCCTCTCCCATTCCCGCATCGCGTCGTCCCGATTCAACACCGGCGTCAACGCATTCCGCCCCGCAATCACATCCTGGTTCATATGCTGCAGCCGCGCCAACGCTGGCGGAATCACGTCGGTATGGTTAATCGTGTTGGCACGCATACGGGCATGCGCGTGCGAGTGCGAGTGCGACGTGTTGGGGTAGTACGTGGACGAGGTGGTGCCCGTAGGTGGGTTGGGGTTTAACAAGCCGGGGACGTTCAGGCTCGGTGCGCCAGTAGGATAGCCAGAGGTACCCCCGCCCAAACCCATCTGTCCCGCCATCTGCGCGTTCGCGCTCGACTGCGACGCGTACGGATGCTGAGCTGGTTGTGGAGGTGGCGGCGGCGGTGCTGGAGCCTGTTGCGTCTGATACGTGGACGACGCACCCTCCGTTGCGTTTTGATACGTTGCACCCGGGGGTGGTGGTGGCGGTGGTTGTCCTTGTGCCTGCTGTTGTGCTCCAGGCCCTTGTTGGCCCGACATATACGGATTACGGAAGACATTGTTCGCAGCTTGCGATGCCGCTTGTGCTTGTGCTGTGTATGCCTGGTGCTGGGCGAGGTGCTGATTGTACGACGCCGCGTCTTGGTATGCCCTGGTACCTTTTGGCTGTGAAGGGACGAGACCACCATAGGGCCGCTTGGGGTCCGCTGGAGAACCGGATGAAGACGATTGAGGGGTATGTCCATTCGGCTAATCACCAAAGGGGCATCAGATGATGTTCCGAGTCGGAAGCAGAGGGGCGAAACGTGGTTTAGAGAAGAACGCATGGCGCACAACTTACTTGGAATGGTTTTGTAAACTTTTCACCGGTGATAAAGGGGTGCATTCTAGCCTGTTGTGGAGACCATCGCTCAATCGGGTTCAAGTTGAGCAAACCTTGACAGAAATCGATAAACGACGCGCGATTGTTGAGTTCTATCGTGCGGGATCAGATTCGCACGAATATGAACAATTACGCAATGGTGCAAACAGCAGGAGCCCCCGCAGCACCTAGCACCCAGCGCAGCGAAGGGGATCCAAAAAAAGCAACGATAATGAGCCGTACCTTTCTCCATCTCATGACCCTGCCGAGTCGTCGACTTGAAGGTCGGCATGGGTGCAGTGTTGATGATCTCTGGTAGCATCGTTGCCTTGAAGTACTGTTTCCCAGGTTGTTCGTTTGCGTTGTGTTCCCGGGAATATTGCTCCAGTGTCTTGAGCCGGTACTTCTTGTGACCAAACACGTCCACGTAGGAATCGAAGAATTGTTTCGTTTGCTTCCCCATGTCCAGCATGTATGTAGGAGGCATCCTGCGCTCGAAGCGTTATTAGCCCAGCGCACGTTGAGCACGAGGGGAACAAGTGCAAGGGTATAGCCAAAGTGAAACAAAGGACGTGGAGGAATGGACCCAGAGAGACGGAACGGTACTCACCCGAGCATCTCAACTATCCGGGTAATCTGATTATACTCGCTCGTTCCCGGGAACAGCGGCAACCCCAAGAAGAGCTCCACCGCAATACAACCCAAAGACCACATGTCGATTGAAGACGTGTAAGGGATTCCAAGGATAACTTCGGGTGATCGGTAGAACCTTGACTGGATATACGTATATACTGTCTGTCGTTCGTGACATGCGGACCCAAAGTCGATCACTTTGATTTGGGGCGATTGAAGTCTGAGGAATAATGAGTTTGGGCTCAACGGGTGAGGCGGAGACCAGACGTACGATTTCAAGAGGATGTTTTCTGGTTTGAGATCGCAGTGGATCAACCGTGCATCCTTGAGTACAGTGAGGGCATCCAACAGCTGAGCAGTAAACACTTTGACGAGCTGCGTGCTCAGACCCTGGAATTGGTTTTGTTTGATGAGTTCGTACAAGTTGGACGAAAGAAGCTCGAAAACGAGACAAAGGTGATTACGGTGGATAAAGGAATCCCGCAATCGCAAAATGTGATGTTCGTCCCCCGGATCACATTGGTTGTTGAGCTAGAGTGGGATTCAAAGGCCGCTCCGCGGACGGGTCGTGCGAAGCGCGTACCAGTTCCAGTATTGTGACCTCCATCATACTTTGATTAAAGTACGCCGGTTTGTTCTTGACAACCTTGACGGCAACAATCTCGTTGGTCTTCATGTTCTGACACTTGACTACCTGGCCGAACGTTCCTTGGCCGAGAATGTCCAGGATGAGGTAACGGCTGTTCGGTAGAGATTAGAGATGGAATGAATGAATACAAGGGCGACGTGCTTGTGTCCATCCTCGTTCCCTAACCAATCGTTGACATAGAGGATATAGTCATAATCCTCGTTGTCATAGCCGTCGTTATGCGCTGGTTTGCTTGGTTTTGTGAGGACGCGCCGTGGATTGTGTGCTGATTCATATCGGAACTGGGGATTGCAAATATGGTACGTATCCACGATATGGGTTGTCAGCTGCCGTATGGGCTGAATAAAAAGAGGCAGGGCCCATCAGCACGCTGCAGCATGTGGACGAAGGGGAAATGGGGTGCATACCGATAATACAAGACCGTTGGAGTCGATTCGTCTCCCTATCGGCTGACTATTTACGTAAGGGCGCAAGTCTCGGCTGTCACGGACCCTCCTAAAGCCAGAAGCGCGGCGACGATGTTGTGGCGCGGGATCCACGAGCATGGGTTGGTCCTGAGGATAGTATTGATTCGCAGGACTCTGGGAATGCGCAAAAGAGAGTGGCGTGCTTGGCGTGGAGGCGGAATTTTTGACCGGTACCTGAGCGGAGAGATGTGTTTGATTTTGGTGCGATGGGGGTTGCGGACTGGATGATTCCATGGTATACCCGGCATAGGCTGCCTGGGCGGCGCTCTGCGACGAAAAGGGAGTGCCTATGGGTGGTGTGGACGTTTCCGGCTTGGTTTGGGAGTGGGATCGCGTGTGGGAGGGATAATTGGAGGGCGGGTTTCCTCTCTGCGCATCCGAGGACGATCCATAGAGATAGGAAGGGGTGGCCGTGGGAGAGTACTGAGCCTGGGGCTGGTATGGATCGAGGAGGGCGTTGCCTGCGCGCATGGGCGATCGACCAGAACGGGTGGTTGAATCATGTTGTGCGTGTGGCCGCTTGGGAAGACTGCCGCCTGTACCGTTGTAATACATATCCGAGTAGGGCTCAGGACCGGTGGGAGAGACGGCGTTTGTGGGCGCCGGGGCTGAGGACATCTGATTGGGTTGATGGAAAGCGACGCCGGAAGGGTAGAGGGAGTTTTGCGGGGTTTGTTGGGATGGGGGGATGTGCCTCGTAGAGGAAGACTGGGTGTCGACGTTGAACGCGCCTTCTAGATCATCTGGCTGATGGTGACGACGAGCGCGGGATGCACCGCCGACAGATGTGCTGGTACCCAAGGATGCGCTGCGTGAGAGTTGGTTGAGTGCGCCAGAGAGATAGGACGAAGGGGAGAGAGGCGGGTGTTGGTCTTGATCGAGGAGATGTGCGATGCGGGGCTGCCTGGATGACCCGGGGGAGTGGTGGACCTGCTGGATGCGCTGCTGGGAGCTGGTGAGGGCCTGCGGGGGCGGGGGCGGTGCGGCGGGGTAGAGATAGGACGCTCTGGCGGCCGCTTGGGCGGCCTGTGCGGAGGACGAGAGGGGTTCGAGAGGGGCCTGTGTTTGCCAGCGGGGGAGATCAAAGTCGTCGTTTGCGTTGGACATGTAGGCGAGTTCTGGTTCCGACATGCTCAGAGTCGCAGCAGAGAGTCGCTAGGTGGGGTGTGACGAACGAAAAAGAGATGTTGGTCGTCGTGGAAGACGACGAGAAGGGATGGAGTACGGGTGGCAGTCTGTTCAGGGTCGGTTCGAGTATAAAGTTACAGTGGTACAACTAGTTCGACTGCAAAAGCTGGCAACGACAGCGACGACCGCTCCAGTTCCAACACCGTCTCAACGACCTCCTTTTCTGCATCCATCAGCAGCCGTGTGCCGTGCAGTGAACTGTCGATGTCCACTGACAAAAAGACGAGCTTGCTAATCCGTTTCGCTGCCACCAGCTCAGGCTCTTGTCAGTGAATCAAATCAGCGAGACCCACCCAGTCGCTGTGCCATTGAAAACGCAGGATCTGATGCTGATGCTGATGTCCGATACAGCGTCGTCGCTGGTCCCGCTTGCTGCAGGATAATCGCTCAGTAGTTGCGACACGTCCGCGTTGCGACAAGTGACACTCACCGCACTCCCAGGCGTGGACGGCATCGCACACGCCCAGTCTCTGCACAGTAATCCCGTCCGCGGTGCATCCCCCACCGTCTCTGCCGTCTCCTCCGTCGCCCCCACCCAAATCATGTACGAGTCCACCAACCGCGTGATGTGCACCCCAAGCGCAGGAAGCGTCGCTTCAGCAGGTGCAATATATTTCGTTCTCACATCAATCAACCCCGTCGTCGCCATCGTCGTCGTAGTCTGATTCTGAGATTGTCCAACCTGTCCTCCCCCTCGACGACCATCGATATTGCAATCGCTGTCACGTGACATTTATATTGAGCGTCTCGAACGTTGGGCTCGTCGAGGGACAGTTCAACTTGTGCCAACATGTCCTCGAGGACACCCAAGATGCAGTCAACCAGTCCCATTGGCCCAGATGGCATTGTTCGTTGTGACCATGGCGAACAGGTCGACAGGCACATCAGTCACACTCCCAAAAATCCTGACCGGTAATAGCGCTACTTGTATGATGCACTCGTATAAATGTCTCTAACGCGTTGCACAGCGAATTTTACACCTGCAGCAGACCAGTCAGCGAGCGATGTCGTTTTTGGTGTCAGTACTACATTCTCTCCGCCTCTGTCCAAGCTGACCGCATCGCTCCCCTATATCAGTCTGGGCAGATGACCCCATATTTAGTACGCCCTTCCTTTCTTCCTCTGGTCCATCAATTCCTTATCAAGCCGCTAACAGCGAGGCATCCACCCCAAACCACTCCTCAAGTGGCTGCGCCTGCTTCGACGGTCTTGCCCTACACTCCCAAAAGCATCCCCTCGATGGGCCTCTGCACACCGCGACCCAGTCCGCTCCATTCCACTTCAAGCTTTGCCCCTCAACACACGCCTGCAAAGAGGAAACGCTCAGAATGCTCTGCGACGGACCCTCGTTTTGTCCAAACGAACACCACCCCTGAGCTTGCCACCGCCGACACGCCCGGTAAAAGGGCACGTCTGCAAGCCATCGAAGCCGGCTTGCGAGCTCGACTCGCAGACGAGACACCCCACCAACCATCACGTCCCCAGCCTGCCGTCCCAGAGCAGCTGGACGCACTTCCATTCACACACGGCGTAGAACCCAACGAAACTGCGAACGCGCCTTCGCCTGCTTCCGACACGACCACAGAAGTCGAACAAGATGTCGAGCCTCCCCGTGTACGGTACAGTTTCCTCGGTCTGCCTCCTACCCAAGAGTCCGAGCCTCCATCCACACCCAAGAAGCGTCCGTCTTCCGCCTTGCAGGACCCCGTTGGAACTTCTACGTCTGCGTTACTGACGCCGCCCCAATCCACGAAAGTACAAGGGAACCGCACCGAGGCGTTTGCCTCGTCCGCGAGCGGCAGCGGTAGTTCGAGACCCGAGCCCGTAACCCCGACGCGTTACAAGGGCAAAGAACGGGCCAGCGCCCAATGGGACCGACTCGTGGAAGCCGAGGTTCGTCACCGGGCATCGCACCGGCACCTCGAACCCGCGAGCGCCGCTGATCCATGACTCGTGTTTTCGCCAGGAAAACCCGTTTGTCGACACGACCTCGGTGTTCAAGTCCAAGTTAGAGACCGACGCCGCGCAACGCGCGTCGCGTTCCCCTCGGTCCTCCCAAGGCCCCTCCTGCACACCAACGACCGGCGAACGCATCGCCGCCAACATTAACGGGATGCGAGACACCATCAACACGCTCTTGACGTATGCCAACACTATCGACCAACTTGACGCTGGCAAGTTCATTGAGCGCCTCGAGCGCCAAAAGAACGCGCTCGGGTATGGGGAGGAAGTCAGGAAACAACACATCGCGGCATTGTCGGCCGAGTGCGATGAGTTGAAGGCAAAACTTCGTCAGTGCGTATTATTCGTCGTTGCACAACCCCTTTCATGTTTCGTGTCCCCCTCCGGCCTCCACCGCGGTGGGGTGACATTCGGACCTCGTGATAGTGAGCTGACATCTCCTCGGTTGCGACGTTTAGGTCAGAAGAATGTTGCCGTGCGAAGGACAAACTTATTGCTTCTCTCAAAGCACGACGTTGACCCTGGTCACGTTTCCCGTCTTGTTCGGTCCCCACAACGTGTACGACTTTGGACCGTTTGATGCATCTTTTTTGGGGCTTGGTCGCATTTATTGGTTTGAATTTATTGCTATCACAGTGTACATTATTGTGTTGCGTGCATGCTTTTTGACAAAAAAGAGTGTTAATATGTAATAATGAACGGCGTCCTTTCTCTCCCAGGTATCAGGCAGTCGTGGGTGCGACTTGGTCGTGATCATTGCATGGACGCATCGATTCATACCCGTGCGCTACGACGAACAAGGCAAGCGAAAGAAAGGCACTAGAACTAAAATGAAAAGCACCATCTCATCATTGGCACGAGGTCGTGCAGGGAGGTCGCACCGTGAGCCCCCTCCCCTTCTCGAGTAATGTGTGTCTTCCACGCTCACAAATGTGACCGCGATAGCTGGCACTGCTTGGACGAACGCATCCGTACTAGTGGCCCACTGGCATCGTACACGGTCCATTCACG